>PRKT01000031.1:1326239-1350441 GCA_003671525.1 Saccostrea glomerata
AGGGGGAGTCAATTACCCAGTTATGAGCATTTCCATTAAATTTTCTTTTTCTTCTTAGGGAGATCAAAATAAAAATATTTTCAATGGAATGAAATTGATTGATCTTACACATTGTTTTCAATCTGCCTTTAACAAGTTATCACACTTTAAGTTATCACACTGACAACAGCACTTTAATATTATAGTGAAACAAGAGTTCATGACACTAAAATAAGGATGTACATGTAAAAACTGTGTAGAGTTTTCATTGATTTACTTTTATTTGCTTCAACTGTTGTGTAAATATTTGTAACAACATTGAGTAAATATTTCTGGAATATGGAACTCAATGAAAGCAGCTTTAATCAGAGTAATAGTGAAAATATAAATCCCTCAGAACATTGTAAATATACTGGAGCACTAAACTGACAGTGGTCAGTGTTTCTCCCCATCATAACCTTAGTGTCAAAACAAAATCATAAAGCTTCTAAAACAGATCTTCTTACTCCCAAGTTAAAGTTATAAAGGGTCCAATATTACCCAGAGACAAGACTCTAATGGTTGATCAAACTTCATAAGAGAGAGAAAAATACATCCAAACTCAAACTTACCAAATCTGTGATTGAGTCCTGATGGTTGGACTTGATTTGAAACCTTTCAATCTGAAGACTAGTGGTGTCATCATCTTCGTTGATGTCTTCATAAGAATAGTCCAAGTCTCGCTGTTGTATGTGAGTGTATTGGCTATGGTAAGACAAAAAACATCAATGTAACACTTGTATCAGTTAGTACTAGGGATATTTTACTGTTGTCTTTGCTGAATATGTGTTCTTTGTTCACAGAAAAAAATAAAAAAATATTTTTATATAAACAAGAGCTCAAAATTCATACATTTTGACATCTTCATTTCTGTACATTTTCAATTTCTTTTCAAACACATTTTTTTTTTTCAAAAGTACTTTATCCATTTTGCATATAGTAAAACATAATCATAGCAAATAAGCATAAAATGAATTGATACTTATATTGAGGTGCTTTTCATTTCCTGTTACGTTTTAAACATATTGTGTAGCTCACTGTTATAACAAATTACATTGATGACAAAGCAAAATCTCACGTCCCTATCACTTTGTTGTAGGTGGGTTTTACTGTACAGTGTACATGCAAAAATTATTTAAGAAAGACTGTTTACCCCTGATCTGTGCACTCTTCTAAGCTATGCCACAAGTAATCAAAAGCCTCCTGGGACAAGGGAGGCCCAGTGACTGAACTGTTCGGGGATATAGTCGAAGTTTGTGACATTGCAGGAAATTTTTTTCCAAATCTGAAAAAGAATGGATCCTTAGAATTCTGATTTCATGTACAATTAGATGCACTCATCTCTGAATAATGCAATTCATATAATATGCTGGCAAAAAACTAAATCGAATTAAGTTTGTTGATTGATTACTTATTTAACATCCGAGCAGAATTTAAAACATGGCCATTTTACTTTTTTATTACAAATTTAATAAAAATGGAATAAAACAAACAAATCCCCTTAATTCTTAGAACCTTTACATCTATTTCTTTGGAAAATCCTCTTTTCATTAAAGAAACGCCTACAGATGTCTCAATTTGAGTAATTGCTCTACAGACTATAATATTGGTTATCAGATGAGAGAACGATTTAACCTAAAAATTCTCCAAGGTTTCTATTGCCTGTTGATACCTAAATTAATGTACCTTCCATGCTTCGTCAAGCAAATACATACAATGTGCAAGTAAGCATGGAAACCAATTCTATAGAAATTGATCTCAAGTTTTTTCCTATTGAAATCCTTTCTCAAACAAACCATGACAGTCAATTCTTTCTATTTAACAATTTTCTTGACAAAATTTCTTTTGAAAATAAAGACTTATGGGTCAGAGAGAAAAGAAAGGGAACAACTGTCAACAAAAATGAATAACTGTTTATGTGATCTTCAATGAAAAGTACACAGCCATGGGGTTCACCGGTATAAGCCATTGTGCAAACAAACTTAACTGATCTATTTTCTTCACTGACATACATTAAACTTTGTTTGAATTAAAATTTTACTAAAATTTATCCAAGAATGAAAAGAGTATCGGAAAATGAAATGAACATAAAAATTTTCACTCCTGAAAAATTGCATATTTATATTATAATTACATTGCTGTATCCATTAATGTGCTTTTGCACAATTTACAAGTAAATACTTAAATAGCCCCAATAATTCAAAAACATATTCACATAACTGCATTATACCAACTGTGGTACATGATTATATTTTAAAACTTAGCATCAACCATAATAAAAGTGCTTGATTTCATACCACTTCTTAAGGAAAGTTCGGTGTATATCACACTATTAACAGAACTTTTGAAAGTTTAATCAAACTTTTGAAATGTTTGACCCCTTATCTTATCAATCCACAGAAATATTGAAAGTTTGTTTACACAGCAGAAACGAGGTCCAATGACCAATTCAAATTGCAAGCTATAGACACTTAAACATTTTCTAACAAAATTGAAATAAAAATAATTGCTAAAACACCAAAACACTGGCACCGGAACACGTAAACCGCCATTCGGCATTCCATAAAAATCCCCAAATCGACATTTTTACACTTCTGAACTTCGTTGTTCCATAAAATAAAAGCGTCATTTCCTCATACTTACGATAGTAAAAAATATTGCCGTTTTAACGGCTATATATGAGGTAACAACATAAAAGTTATGATTGAACACAATTGGTGATCCTCACACGTCCACACACTGACACTGCACTGTCAATATACCTTGATCAATATACCACGTGGTTTTCTATTTATTATGGCGGGTGCATATTCGCGGGAAACGCGTTATGACAGAAATCGGGGCAAAATGTTGAATTTAAATTTAAAACCAATAAGTTTCTCATACACTTACCTGTGTTTATAATTTAATTTAGCCATTGGAAATATTTTAAATTAATTCAAACATTTCTTTCCTTGCTATATACCCATGACCCCAGGGATTAACTGTATAGATTGACCAATCAGCGCGCAGCACAGTCGGGAGTCCGAAGATTACACTTGAAAAGTTGTTGCTTATGAAAACACACACCTGTGAATTTAACGCTACATGTGATGCAATTAACAGGCTAATTACTAAACAGTACGGTACATTTTTATGGTGATTGATCAAAGTGATTGTGAGTTCTGCCGCTAATTACTAAATGCAATATGATGCACGGTTTGGGAAGCTAACGAGAAGATGGCGACTTTCGCATGTTGACACATGCTGATATGACTGTGAACAGTGTATTTTCTTTTTGTGTATTCGAGTTGAGCATTCGTTAAACTGTCTGAATTATTTAAGAAATTGACATGAATTTTTCCGAGTTGTTCCGTCAAAGTAGTCAAATTTGCAAGTTTTCCCCCGACGGAAAGTATTTGGTAAGCAAACAGACACGGTTACAAGATACATGTATATCAGCCCATTATGGTATTACCTGATCTATTTTCTAGTGCACTTGGTTTCTTTATTCATAAAAATATTTTTCATGAACTTGAATGACACTGTTCAATCTAAATCCTACACCACGTTACTTCAATATTCTTATACTTAATAGTACAAAATGTAAATCAGTTGACTTACTACACATACAGTACAGTATCACAATATAAAAACACATAATAAATTATGTTCATAAATCATTATACTGATAAATCAGAATCTTATCTGTATTCGAAACTTGATTTTTAAGTTTCCTTGACTATTTTTAAGCTTTGCTTCCACAGTATATGGAAACTATTCATAAACACTTAAAGAAAAAAGAAGAAAAAAACCCATATCAACAGAAAGTTAGGCCTGTAATTGTGTTGCAGATACATTCATTTTAGTTTTACAACTTTTGTACCCCATTGTTAGAAAAAAAGAATGCTACAACTAAACATATTTAATCCAATCCCACTGTTACAAAAAAGAATACATGTGCACTACAATAAAACGTATTTAAATCTGGTACATGAGAAAATGTAAAGTATTTTTAAAATATTTTTTAAAAATAGTTTTATTTAAAATTAATGTTAAATATTATACAATTGGGGTAATATGAAGTACCATTGAATGTCTGTTTATTGTGCAATGTTACACATTCATTGCTAAGTTCTACCTCTTTGATAAGTAATCTGACAGCAAGGTGCCAAATTAAAAACTGTCAAGAATTAGAGAAAATCTGAAGGAAATATTAAACATCAATTGACTAATCAGCATTTTGGATTATGGTTTAAGCATGATAAGTATTACAATTAACCCTCGTGTAGATTTTGAATGGGAGAGAGTTAACATGCTTCAATAAAAATATTCTCCTTTTTTGTATTGGTAAAAGTCTATAAGCAGATTATATCACATAAACCTGTAATCCACCAAATAACATTTTTCACACTCAAAACAGAGTTTTATGACATAAAATTTGGTTTAAGATACTTGAAAATATAACAAAAAAGTGCCATAGTTAATATATTATATATACACATTGATAACAATTGCAAATAATCTGTACACTTTTTGCTTACATATACAATTATCCAGTTGGCATCAAGTGTCAAATTTCATTGAATCAAAAATTAATAAACTTATACAGTAAATGTGATATATGTACATGTATTTAAAAAGAAAATAGAAAAAGATGTTTTATTTTAAAAGCAAATAAAGTTCATGAACATTGAGACAAGGTCATTTAGACTTTATTATTGGAGAAAATGATTTTTTTGTTGTTGTCAAAATTCATTATGTATGAATTTATTGCGTTTACTATGTCTTTACAGGCATCTGTGGTTGAATTTCGCCTCGTGATCAGAGATGTGGATACACTACAGATACAGAATCTGTTCACATGCTTAGACACCATTCAACACATAGAGGTTAATGCTCCACTATTCAATTCAAGCCACTGCTTTGCTACCTTCATTCAGAACTCAATTGATTATAACCACAGTAATCGTATAACTAATTTGTTATGCAATTTTAATGAAATTGTTGTGTGTCATGGCAGATAATGCTTCATGATATGAAAAAAAGTTACAATGCATTATAATGCAAGAACAAATACCACATTTTAAAAAGTTGAATTGCATTTTACATTGAAGTTTTTTTTTTAGTGGTCATCAGATTCCCAGTTTGTTTTGTGTGGACTGTTTAAAAGGGGTGTAGTACAGGTGAGACAGCAATTTTTTTTAACAAATAATTTTGCAGAAGTTTAAATGGAATTTTTCTGCTTAGAGTATTTCCCCTTTGAAGCATTTCCAAGATAAGACACAGGAAAAGAAAAAGAATGTTTACTTTACATGTTCTAGGCCAAAAGACACTTCAGTTTACCTAAGAATCTTGAAAAGTTTGTTAAATTATTATTAGGAGTAATGAATCAATATTTCAAACACTTATCTAGATACATATATGTAAAGTTTTTTTCAGTTTTGAAATCTTGAAATATGCCAAATACAATGAAAAATTAAAAAAAGTAAGCAATTTTTAAAAAAGCTTTGGAAAAGATGATGATCAACAAGATAAGAAAAATCTTATCCTCTATAAATCCTCAAGAGAACAGAATGATCTTTCTCAGTGATAACTTATTAATCACATCTCTACACCTAGTCACCCCCTGTGATAAATACATGGTTATGTCTTTGAAGTTTGCCTTAATTCACACCCATTGTAAGACAGCCGCATGAAAATCATTTAATATTTATAAATCAATATTGCTTTCTAATGGTTTAAACCTGTCCCCCTGCTGGTTTTCAGAAAGAGTTGTCTCTCTTGTTCGCAGTCTCCAGACTCTTGTTTGAATATTATTTATAGGCATGTGTAAATTTTATCTTTTGATATGATTAAAAAATTAATAGAGTGAGAAGATTTTATCAACACATGCTGTAAATCCCAAAAATCTAATGTGCCTTGCATCCAATTAACTATCACCAAAGTATTTTAAGTATATAATAAATAATTCTACAAGGACGTTACATGCTATTAAAATGTAGGAAATTTTGAATTAAAAGTGATATTTAAAGTGATCCCATTTTGATTTTAAATTTCTTACCATATGACAGAATAAAGTTAGTACACATTAAAGAAGCAGATTTTGAAAAAAACAAGATAATTTGAAATCCTCTTCAATGAAGGAAAGCGTACATTTATTTCTGTAACATGTACACATTTTCCATACACTTTAAAAATAAATAACAATTTTCCAAATTTTTTCTACTATGGTGTTTAGGTCTGGTCCATAGAACAGCCTGAGTGGACGTGTAAGATAGATGAAGGGTCAGCTGGACTTTGTTCGGCCAGATGGAGCCCGGATGGAAGACACATTCTAACAACAGCTGATTTCTACGTAGGTTATAGGTGTTTTCAAGGAAAGTTTACTTGACTGGCATTTAAAATAAATCTGCATTTTTCTGAGAATCATGCTTGTTTATTTAGCCAGCAAGTACATTCAATGCTTTAAACTTGCATTAGATTTCAAAGAACATTAAATAAAAACCAACCCTGTAGTGTATAATTCGCATTTAAAAAATGGGGAAAGCAGAATTTTGGAAGTACATGTGTGTTTTTTATACATTGTAGAAAATGTCAAGTAGATTTTCATATATAAAGAAATAAAGGGAGAAAGGGTAAAATAAGTTAACAAACATTTTTTTTTTCTGATTTGAGAACAAAGACTTCTCAGTTTCATAAAATGAAATTAATCAAGGGATTAACTTACTGATTTTGAATAGTGTCAGTCCCCATAGCTTCTCTGTCTTCTCTTCCTCCCAATAATTGTAAATGTATGACTTTTGATTCTAAATCTTCAGGTCTATTGAAAAATTTTATGGCCTTTTCACGTTTTTCCTTATTTGTCTTTCAACTTGTTTGTGTTAAATCATTCCGGGTAAGGTTCCCAGCCTACCATCTTTAATTTTTTTTGAATTGGGTGGATATTCAATTGTGAATGTCACTTCTTGACAGTGGACAATTTTCAGGTAGATTAATTCTCAATAGGTTCTGTTGTATTGGCTCTGCCACTTTTTCAAAAATAGTTATTTGGTGTAAGGTCGTAAAATGTTTTCCTGTGGAAGACAAGTACTTCTGTCCCTATAAGCTCTCAATTTTACACAACTGCTTCTTTTCTCCCTCATTAACTGTTCTATGCATTTATTTTCTAGTACCTCTCTATTAATAGGTATAATGCTAATGCTTGGATTAAAACTATCGGGTGTAATTGTGCATTGTACATGTGCATTTTTTTTAACTGTGAAAAAAACAAAAAAACAAATTGAATTGTGACTGGTAGTACCCATATCAGAAAAAAAATTGACACAGGTACATTATCATGATTATAGAATTTATCTGTATTAAATGATCTTTTTTAAAATTAAGAATACCTTTCTTTTTTTTTTTTCCTTGCATACATTATTGAGGAAAAGGATCATTGACTCCATAACTTGCATACATTTTAAGATATTTAAGCATCTAATGAGAGGGATTTTTAAGATTTTTATCTTGACATAATTGAGTAAAAATATAGACTTTCTGCCTTTGATCAAGTTACGTAAATAACATTCTAGTGACATTTATTGCTTCTAAATTTTATGTTTAAAAGCAAGATCAGATTGCATATTGTGGCTAAATTATTTGATCTGAATTTTGTACAAAATGCATATTTTTTTTTATTTGTTGACAATTTTCTCTTTTTTTTTTCTCCCCCCTTTTTTCATGATAAGTAAATCTATAAACGATGTTTGTGGAATTTTAGGGTGTACAAGTTATTTTGTAGAGACGTATTGACTTATAAAAATATATTGGTTAATGAGAAAGGACACACCCAATTGTAAAATCGTAAACACATTAATTAAAAAAATATTAACTTTGAGGTGTTAACAACTCTACTGTGAATTTAAAGTCAAATATGAGAGAGAGAGAGAGAGAGAAAGACAGAGAGAGAAATTGCATTACTATGATCATAATTAATTAAGATAAAATGCCCAATTTAAGAACTTGTAAAATAATTCTTTTCATTTTACAGTTGAGGATAACTGTTTGGTCCTTAGTAACAAAGTCTGTCTCCTATATCCGCTACCCAAAACAGTGCCAGAAACGTGAGTAAAGTGAAATGCATGTACATATCTAGATTGTAACTGGGAGACATTAGATTGCAGACTGTTGAAATGTTATGCTTTCTAGTACTTGAATATTTCATTGGGTAAAGCAGCACAAAGCATGACCACTGCTAAACATTATGCTTTCATGTTCATTTATATGTCATATATCATTATGTATTATTAAGATCACGTATTGTATACTTTTCAGCGTTAGACTACAGCAATGGAGGGAGGTACATGGCCCTGGCAGAGAGAAGAGATTGCAAAGACTTCATCAGCATCTTTGCTTGTGACTCCTGGGAGCTTGTAAAAGTATCAATAATCAGTTGATCTTTTAACATGTCGATATAAATGATAGCAGTAAATGTAAACATTCTCACAGCAGAGACAATGAAGAAAAATGCAATTACTTTTGAGAATTTTTTTTTTTACACATGTTCACTTCATTATACAAATCTAATACATGTAAGATAACTTGACATAAAGCATTTTAAACTCTTCTGAAGGTATTTTAAATAATTCTTTTTCTATTCTAAATTATAGCACTGTCAGCAGAAAATTAGCATTGTCATTAGATAATTGATATTTCAAAATAATTGAATATAAATTGAATTCTGCTCAAATTTCGTCTTTTAGCATTTTGAGACGGAGACAGACGATCTGGCGGGTATTGAGTGGTCCCCTGATGGGCGAGTCCTGGCGGTGTGGGAATCCCCAATCACGGTAAGTGTATGTCACCAAATGCTGACCAATCATAGGAAGTGTTCATAGTGCAATAATGTCAAATGCTTTATGTCTATTCAACAGCTGATTTAGCCCAAGTTTTAAATTGCAGTGATATATATTTACCACACTTTGTTTAGCTCAATAAAAAGAAATTTAATATCCTATATAACATTTAATTCTCAGATGAATTATTAATTGAGAAAGCTAACTGAAATTTCACAAGTAGATTGAAGGTACATTCAGCTTTAGATTTATTCACCTGAAACATACATCTATTTTTTGTTTTTTCTTAAGAAAAGTTGTAAAGTCTTTGAATCAAAACTCTATAGAATCTAGGTATGAAGGAAAATCTATTTAAGGAGAAATTGGCATGTACCTTTTTTTTATGTAAGAGTACATGCTTTATAGTTGTTTTTTTCCTACTAACTCATAAGTTCATGAGCAGGTTCATCTTTCACTCATTAAATAAAATTCCATTCATAGGAAAGTAAAGATTAACACAACCTTGCAATGACAAAAAAAAAAAAATAGATAACATCACTTTGACATCATTCATAAATGTTGTCCTATGTAAATAATGGTGTTTTTATCATGCCAGAAAGCAAAAGGAGTGAAATTTAATACTTATTGAGAGGTATAACTGAAACTAAATTTTTACGGATATTCAATTATAGATTCACTTAATTCAGTAAAAACTGTCAGGTGTGTCTTTACAAAAGAATGTCAAAAGAAGAAGGGTAAAATTGACGTCAGTGTTTTTTGGGTGAGACATTTTAGGTGACCACATGCATTTCATTGGATTTATTTTGACATAAATAATATTGTTCACAGACCAATCATCTAAGTCATATTTTATCATATGATTACGTTTAAAGAGCTTATTACAAAAAGAGTAGTGGCAGCTAAAGTGCACAAAAAAATGTTTATTAATTCTTCTACCGCCCAAAAATCAGTCTTTTAATTTTATTGGTTTTGATGATGTAGGTGACCTTTTTTCTTGACATGAAAAAGAAAATAATCATAACAAATTTTCAATTCCAATCTTTTGAAAATAGAAATAAATGATATTTTTGCTAGGCTATAAAATTTGATGAATTTGAATTTAATGTAATGCTATGCAAAGTGTTATCAGAATGTGATTTAATTCTATAATTGATACTGTATGGTTATTGCATTCATTGACAAACTTTATATAATACATACAATTTTAGAAAATATTTTAAAATTAAAAAAATGTGCAAGAAAGTCGTGTTTTCCCCCTAAAAAATTAGAGCAAATACTTTTTATGACCAGTCTTTCAAGTTTGGCCCTAAAGGCAAATACCAGGTCAAATTCAAGGTTTACTCCAAAGTTTATTAACCAATTAGTTTGTGTAACCAAAGAATCAACTTTTCTAAACATTAGTTTAAAAGCAGTCCCATAAAACACACAATAAGATAAAATGTTCTGCTTTAATTCTTTTCAAAAATAAAAGTATTGTCTTCTGCCTGTCCAAAGACTGGTAGAAATCCAATCGAGTACTATCTCTTAGTTAAATAAACCAGTTTTTTTCACAGCAATCTGTGTGTTATCTTAGAAGGTGGTAAACTAACTACTTTTACTAAGAAAAGCTAAAGTGATAGGTAAACAAAAGTGGAAAATAAAGATCAGACTAATTACCCTGCAGTGGCCCAAAAAAGTCTCTGTTTACCTTAGGAATGTTTTGGACTGTTGGGCATCATGTGTGAAAATTGGTTTTGAAAAGAAAATCAGATAAAGAGACACGAGACAATATTTTGTTTTTCATATTCTCAATGAAGATCTTTATCCAAGAGTTGGTGATGCTTCTTTAGGGCACAATATTGATATAATAGAGGGTATGACTTCAAAGTCCAGGCATTTTCACTGACAAAGTCATCTTTTGAGATTAAAGATAAGCTGCGGTTACATACTTGAGTTAATCTTACATGTAATTGTGCCATCTAGAGTAAACACATTGATGCTGTTAACCAGGTAGAAAAGACAATTTATCTGATCAATTCCAAGGCCCCATTTTACTGATGAATTGATACCCAAAATTTTTAAGCATGAAATTGGTATAAAGTTAACTTTAACTCAAAAGATAAATGATATTTTTAAAAACAGATGTTATATTTTCTTGTCAGGTAGTTTCCATATATATCTTCCTAATAATTTGTTCAAAAAGCTACAGAATCATTTTTTGGCAGTTCAGAAATGTTGCTTTGGCCCAAAACTTATTGTAATGAAATGACACTCTAGATAAAATTTAATGCAAAAAAGACAGAATTGACCTTGAAGTTTGAGGGTTTTAAAGTACAAACTTATAAGAGGGGATACAAATGATTGAGTTTAAACATTGCATGTGCTTTATCACGGGGGTTCAAGTCATTTGGTCCACAGGTAGCTTACATTCCTGTCCAGAGGAAAATTAATAGTTATTTATCTTTGATTATAGCCTGAAATGATGAAAGGAACCCATTGTTCAGGTCAGGATCATAGCACAAGATACTGGTGTTTAGAAACAGATTAAATCATTTTCATAAATGACCCTCGATTCAATTCAGAGTTTTACTTTATGACCCCTCAAATTTACAAATCTGTTTCCTTACCTTTGGTAAGTGGGTAAAAATGGTGCTGTACCTTTATAGTTGAAGGAACATTTAGAGAACAAAGAAAATGTTTATGTTTAGATGTGTGCACAGAGCTGGCATTTAAACAAGGTCATGATAATTCAATACAATTGTTTAAATATAATTTAATGGTTTATGACAATATGTTACTCAGAATGAGTACTTGAAATGAGTACATGTATAATGGGAAATTAACTAGGGATTCAACCACAATTCACTATTTTGAAAAAATTCTCATGAGTTTTGATTCTTACTAATTCTTTTTCCAGTCATGATTTTTGATTCCTAAATGCTGAGACATTTTTGTTATCCCTTTGAAATCTGTTAAATGGTGTAAGGAGTTTCTGTGATTGGGTAGAGTACTAGTATGTAAGATTTAGGTGATAATTGGTATTACTGCTGGACATAGCACCCGTTAAGCTGTACGGTCCTCCTTGATATATAGCTGATAAGGAATTTAAAAAGCTGACAAAAGTGACCAGTGATTTGTAAGTGGACAATATGACTAACTGCCTGGAAAGATGTCATTCAGGACAAATGTATTATGGATTTGGATCAAAAGGGGGGAAAATCCCCCTGAACCATAAGATTCATACTGAGCTGTGATTAGCACATTACACAATTCTTCTTTTATCTTTAAATACCTTTTCTATGACTTAGACTTTTCAGAAAATACGATATTCAGCAAAAAATGAGAGTTTTAAAGAAAGAATCTGTACATTCTTTGTGACACTTGTTTTTGGCCTTGACCTCTTAGACATATACATTGTAAATCACTTTCCAAACAAAAAGTTTTGTTTTTTGCTTGGCTGTGTTTTAAAAAATTTTTTTTTTGTGGACAATTGCTGCTCTGCTGGAAAAAATTTGATTTTTAATTGAACATTATTAGATAATAAATCATATTTATCAGAGATGTTTGACTTTTTGACCTTTTTATGACATATGGAAAAAGCATCTTGAAGGCATAGAAAACCAATATTCAAACCAAATCAGTGCACACTAACCATTTCTGATAAATATTGTAATGCATGTCTTTGTGGCCGTAAAATGTTAATTCAAGGGTAGGTCACAAGTTTACTCATTGTGCGGAGAATAATTTATGGATGAAGATTATCCTTTTAACTTCCTGGGGGTAACAAGTGTGATTTGGAGCAGCACATTTCTGTTATTTAGCAATCAGTTTATCCTAGCAAGGATATGTATTTTTATTTTGATTTTTTTGAGCACTTAATGTTCACTTAGATTTCCCCCCAAGAACTGTACCATTGCATTGTTTGTACCTTATTTTTATTACATTTAAATGCATTTCCACCCTTCGTAAACAAATCTGACATGCACATTTTGTTTTGATGTGCTTAACATTAGGAGTATACCCATTTTTAGCTCTACTGGTCAGAGACCAGAAGAGCTTATGCGATAGTAATGCGACCGGCGTCCGTCCGTCTGTCCGTCTGTCTGTAAACAATTTTTCAAAATGCTACTCCTCCTACAGCTTTGGTCTGATTTCAATATAACTTGGCACACAAGTAGACTACACTAAGATACATAATTCTGTGTATCGGTTTTTGATTTCGATGAACGGTGTTGCCGTGGTTACTAAAAATAGAAATTTCTGTGAAATTCTTTCAAAATGCTACTCCTCCTACAGTTTTGGTCTGATTTCATTTTAACTTGGCACACAAGTAGACTACACCAAGATACATAATTCTGTGTATCGGTTTTTGATTTCAATGAACGGTGTTGCCGTGGTTACTGTCTAGTACAGTTTAATGTCAAAATGTCTCAAGTTTTATTTTGTTTTTAGGAGAGTTGTTCATGGGTGGATATTTTTGGTGGAGATTTTAAATTTTATATGACATTTTATAGTTGGCCCCCAGTAATACTGACATCTCATATTTACAGCTAATTGGAGATGGCATCAACTTTTAAAGATTTAATAAGCCTGCTGATAATGATTCTTGCTTTGTTATGGCAAATATTCCTTTTTTTGGAGGAAAACTTTATATACAATAATTCAAATTATTGCGAACTTATATTTATGCAGTTTTAGATATAATTCTATGCAGCGATATATATGGGAATATAAATTACTTAGTAATCCCCAAATTTAACACCATAATCAAGTACATCTCAAGCATGAATAAATTTTACATATCTATGCATAATTGCTCAATCATACTTCTTTCGACAGGATATTTTTATTGGGTCGATCGAACCTCACACATGGGTTATAAGTTCTGAAATTCTAGTACTCCGTTCATATAACAAGATTATTTCACTGTTTTCTTAACTAGAAAGAAAAATCAGTCAGCTGTGACCTCGTAGATTTTCCATATCAGCTGGGACACTAGGTACCATAAAGTATAACTTATGTTTAAGTTTTCTTAATACATATAACTTATATCCTGGCCTCATGTTCTGTTGAAACTGATGACTGGTGTTGGCATTGCATGGAAAAACAAATTTTCTTAAGTGTGTTTTCTTTTAATTATTGTTTTCATTTGATAAATTCATGGATTGCATCAGTAATTGCATAAACAACAAGAGAATGAATTTGATTGGTTGGGCAGATAAAAATAATCAACAAATAATTTCTATATTTACAAAAACCATTGACCTTTGCACTATGCAAACCACATTATCAGAGAAATCAAAGATTAATTACATAATCGGACTGGTACACGTAAACCTGTGTATTTATTCTGGAAACTTTATATTCAGTCATCTTAATTGTGAGAATTACATGCAAAAGTTAAATCTGACCTTATTTGAATACCCACTCTTATATCTGATTAGAATATGCCTAATTTCATTATTAAGTAGTCATGATTTTAATTACGATGTGGTATGAAGTAAGAGTCAATTTTAAGGATTCCGTATTTACTTTTGATATCTACAATAAGATCGTAAGATTAAATCGAAACCCAATTTTAGGTAGTTCAAAGATCTTCTATAGACTGGATACAGAAATATTCACATTTCAATCCTTCCTACATCTAACTCCCATTATTATAGTACGTTCCTCAGGTTTCAGGTTTTCATGCATACACTGCCATCACACATTAAGTGACCTTAACCAACCCCTGGCTTTCTTTTCACCTTTTCTATATGATTGACATGCTGGTGATTGGCAGGCAGAGAGAGAAAACAATAACAGGGTCTTAAAATCAAAAGATAATGGAAGGAATTTAATACAGGCAGCAATTTATGG
The DNA here is from genome assembly GCA_003671525.1 of Saccostrea glomerata. NCBI lineage: Eukaryota > Metazoa > Mollusca > Bivalvia > Ostreida > Ostreidae > Saccostrea > Saccostrea glomerata. The sequence goes on from PRKT01000031.1 coordinate 1,340,912, forward strand.
AGAACAATAATGCTTCCCTATGGTCACAATGTTTAATCTTCCGCTAAGGTGTTACAGTGCTACAGGGGTTAATTACAGTTGGGTTGTTTGTTTACCTGCAGTGCAATATACCTGTCCAGCTTCAATCACTTCATTCATTCATTCATTTCTCATGGGCAGTTCAATTTGTAATTGATATATTCATTCACAGTAACGTTTGCAATAAAGTCATTTCATATTACAGACTGACTCAAAAGGCTGCATGCATATCCATTGAAGAAACAAATGTTTGATGGCATAAGCAGCCATTTGACATCTTCATTAACATATTTAAAAGCATAAAAATTCCATGAAGTGTCTTCTGATTGAATTGGAAGGAAAAGTGAAACTATACCGGTATTCGTGGTTAACATCTGATATTCAGTAGGTTAAGAGATAGTGGCAATAAAGGCTTGCAGAAGCATGTCCATTGAAATTTACTAGGAACATATTAAAAATATGCATTGCAACTTTAAAAATGACAGTCCACTTAAGGTGCAGCAGATAACATCACTATTTTTTGTCAGAGTTGCAGATGTTGCTTAGCCAAACAGTCTATAATACTGAATAGATTCAGAGTGAGACATAAATATGATGGTTACCTGCATCCAGGATTATAGGTCATGGCAGCAGCCTCCATATGGTTTCTGGGCATGGACGGATACATCCTCTGGGGTGGGGGTGGATTGGGCTGGCGGGCACTCCATATGGGCACTTGGGGGATGTTGGGTATTTCTGGCACATGGGACGGCATCATGAGTGGAAGACGGACGGAATAAGTGCTGGCTCTCTCTCCTTAATGTCAGTGAGACATACAGCTGGACGGATGATCGGGACACCTGTTGTGATGTCGGGGTATCTGCCTCCGTCTGTAGCCCACCTCCTTTAAATCCCTGTTACAACTGTCAAAAAAATGTGCTTGTCATTTAGAAATAGAACTTTTGGATACAGATGAGTGACTAGAAATAGCTGTGGCATCAAGAGGTGTTAGATAGAACGTGGTTTAAACTTCTCTCAGTTACTCCAAGTTCCTACGACTGACAGGTATAACTCGAATGGTGCCGCTTCAGTAGCGATCACAAGAAAAATTGCTAGAAACAAAAAAAAAGTGGAAGGCATGTAGACTCTGAATGGCTATTGTCCGAAAACCTGTTGAAAAGAAGGACATTTAACAGATACAACAATGGGATCACCCCAGGAAAAGAATTAATTTTTTTTTAATACACACTCTACTTCCTTAAAGTCTGGGTGCATTCTATAGGTTCTACAGATAAGGGTAAAGTTAACAAAAGATTGCATCTGCGATAGCTCAGTCTCTGTGCAGTTTAATTTAGGTGTGGTTTGCATTTCGACTGTACTTACCTAGAAGCCTATGTGTACAGACATCTAGTCTAAAATCTCACTGATGTTTGTTTGTTTTTATATAATTTAACAAATGAATCGAACAGGAGAAAAGAGGACATTTAAATATTGATGCTAGGCAAGATAATAATGTCAAATTGTAGGAGATGCTCACATCTGTTTGATGTAAAATTTATTTAATACCTTGTTTATCAGCATACCCCTTATTCTATACCAAGTATATGGAAAATCTATCATTAACACTTTCATTAAAATTCATCATGATGTTTTGTCATGTAATATATCACACAGGAATCAAACTAAAAATGGCTCAGATTTCTGAATCACCAGAATAATTTTTACTTGAAGTTTTTTTTTTAATCAGCTGTTCTTATTTGATGTTGAGGAAATAAATTATAACCTTGAGTCAAGGTCATGTCTGGATCATAAGATGTACTGGTACATGACCCGACAAAGGGCATTTCTTCCTTGGTCAAGGTCATTGTAACTTGTGAGCTTTAAAAAAAAGGTATATTTTGATGAAGTCAAAATTTTTTGGTTTGAAAAAAATTAAGTTTTTCAAATGAATGAGGGAGTGATATTAAATTAAATTGTTGTATGAATGATTTATTTATAAATTTTGTAGGTGAATAAATTCCTAGGTGTTGAAATGATGAAAAATAATAAACCCCATAGAGATTTCACTGTTGTATGCTTGGCATTTCATTAAAAATCTTCAACTGACCCTCATTTCTAATATCTTCAAATTAACTATATGGTACATATACCTTGGTAAGTGGAATCTAGCTAAGTCTTTCCTTTAATATTCTGGAGAAATTCTGGCTCTATATGTGCAGCTTCACAATATTTGTCAAAATGATCAACATTTGTCAAATGATATTATCAGGTAAGTTTTGAGTGAAATCTCAACTTTTTGAAATTATCACAATAAGAAATGGTTGAAGAGTTTTATTCAAGCTTGAAAATTCCAAGTCAATGACTTTTGAAACTTATATTTTTATACACTTTAAATAATACAAGTGCAATTTTTTGAAGCTGATGCCTTTTTAATTGAATTGATAAAAGTTCTCTTAAAAGACTGTCATAAAGGCTTACTTCTCTCAAGGATGTTAATGAGGAATTTTAAAATAATTTTCGGGAATCAGTTGATACAATCAGTGTAACAAATGTGTTAATAGGAATCAGCATGATGTGAATAAGCATTAAATGCACATTAAATCTAAGCACTTTGTACATTTTTGACGCAGTTGGCCACCTTTGTTTAATTACTGTGCAGTAATTTATCTGTAATTGCCGTGAACCTAGGCACGTACATTTCTTTGTGGTGTTTTCTCAAGGACGTATAATTGTCACCCGGCTGGCATCACCCTCAGCACGCGTCAACCGTAATATGACCAACTCACTGGATTATCGTAGCACCGATCTACAATGTAGACCTAACTGTATCTTTTTGTTGTTGACAAGCATCTTTAAGTGTTTTATGGATGCAGATTCAGGTTTCGTCCCCTCATGAATTATTCAGTGGATGATGCCGCTTTTCTTTGTATCTGGTCGTAAGGACCACGAAAATTTAGAGGACAAATAAGACGTTTTTCTGAGGCATCAACCATTGGTTACTTGATAATTTATTTACATAGATACAAAGAACGTCATTTGGTGGACCGATGTAAAATTTCTCGCGTAATTTACCCTCCACGAGTTATAAGGGTATAAGTAACACAGTGTCATTTTCAAATATATGCAAATGCCAGAGTCCTGTATCTCAAATCAGAAAAGAATTTTTACCGTTATTTGTGTATCAGATTTTTTAAAAGCCTCATAAATCATATAGCCTATAATCTGCAAAAATTTTAAATTAAAGTATGAATTTTCATTTGTGAAAAAGTATCACGTGACTTCATCAGCTGCAGATATGCTAATTTAATTAAAATGAACTAGACAGACTCTTCTCCTAAGTTGACTGACTACAGAAATAAAAATATCTGGGCAATTTTAGAAAGGGGGTGGGGGTCTGGGGAGGGATAGCGGGTTACAGTACATTTTTGAGAACTTTTCTTTCGAACTGGAGTAACACATTAGCTTTAACAGATACCTGAGTACTCTGTACTTAAAAAATGAGAAATTCAACAATTGATTATTACAACTGTTAGTCATCAAAACATTATAGGATATATTGAATTCAAATTCTATTTATCAGCACTTATCCCTTGATAATTCAGAAGTGCTTCAAATCTTGTTCACACGTAGATCAACTTACAGAGCTGAAATAAACACATCTAGATCTTCTTCATGGAGGAGACCTAATAAAGATCTCCACATATAAATTTTATTTTTTAATATTTTGCTTTATATATTGTCATTTCCCTGAAGAAGTATTTATTCTAGAAGTCACTAAAATATTCCCAGATTTAAAGTTGTTTTTCTTTAATTGATATATTTGCGGTTTCTCTCTCATTATCTAAGCTTAGCCAAAGGCTTAGTGAACTTTTATCATGATCATATTTCTGTGTCAATTTTTCATATTAATCATGTTAATTTGACTTCAATTCCCAAAACCACTTGGGCCTGTTTACATCAAAAAAGCTTTGGATGGTTTGAGTTGAGGACAATTGTCAGAACATTGCTCAAGTTTTATACTGAAAAATTAATAGAGAAAATTTTAAAAGATTTTCTCATTTGATTTACTTTATATTTTCATTTTCCTGAAAAAGTGTTTATTCTAGAAGGCACAAAAAGCATGGGCAAAATGACTCAGGTGAGCATTGTGGCCTACAAGTCTCTCTCTCTTTTTATATTTGCTGCTATAGTATTCCTTTTATTGTGTTTGTTAATCCCTATATAAGGTCAAGAAATGGTGAAAAGGTAAATGATTTATCAATTAAGACAAAAACAGCAGATGTGCTCAAGATTCCCTATGTGACAAAAAAATTATTTATCTTGAAAATCATCTTCAATTTTTTCATTTTAACAGGGGGCAAAATTTCATTGCTTTATTGCAAGTTATATGAACCATGGATTTCATTACATAGCATTTCTACACCATTTTCATAGGACATAATTGTTTGCTAAGAGTGTAATCTATTTTTTTTATGAATACCGGTAATTCAGCATTATATTTTTAACAGTTGTACAGTGCAGTTATGTTAATTTATTCTCAATGTCAGCATAAACCGGCTAATTTTCATACTTAGAATAATATAAAGTTAATGTTGAGTTCATTGACATGCATATAGTATCAATGTGGATCATTCACAATAATAATAGCATAGAAATCTTATGTAAGGTGCGTGCAATCTATATTATATATATCATTTGCAGGTGTTTTAGTCAATAAGGAAACCTACTGAAAGGTTTTTATTACACATTTACATGTATAGAATTAAATACTTTCTAAGACTTTGCTTTGAAATTTGTCATTTTCATGCTAGTTGTATAGAGTATCATTTCATACAATCAAAATTCTGTCATCAAGATTCACTGGGACGTAGATTAAAACATACCACATTCAAGGAAACATTCTCATATTTAATATTGGTATGCATCTTTGCAATGAAAATTTTTAGCATCTATTTTTATTGCAAATTACGATATACAAATAAAAATTGTAAAATTTTTAATAAAAGAATTCTTTTGTTTTTAGTACAAGGTTCTTCTCTACACAATTGATGGAAGATGTGCAGCCAAGTTCAGTGCTTATGATGATGCCCTGGGCATCAAGTCCCTGGCCTGGTCCCCTACGAGCCAGTTCCTGGCAATAGGAAGCTTCGACGAAAAGGTACGAGTACAGAGAAATTGATCACCTTTACTTTAAATCACTCTTAATTTAAAAAAGGAAGGTTGGTTTTATCGGAAATCTAAATTTAACTTTTAATATCAAAAGTTAAATCGAACATGAATTGATAGATTGTTGCATTTAGTTAAAAGTCTTAGGTTAATGCTGCATAGCGGTACATGGAGTATGTTATAGGGCTTAAATTAACGAACATGTGCAGTGAAACCCTATACCTGCGTTACATAGATAGAATTTAATTTTGTTGTTAAACCCGGATCTGCCAGGAATAAGGAAGTAATCTAAGAATTCTTAGAATGACGTTTATTTCTTTATTGTTATAAACAGCTGATATGTACTTGATACACACCCCAGAAAGTAATGTTTTTACTTATCAGTAGTTTTTGATAATGATGCTACAGGATATTAATCTTGCTTAGTATACATGTATTACCAAGTATGGTGGCATAGAGGTCACGATGAAAGAATTGATTGATTTGAAGTTACTGGCCAGTACTTCTCAGAATTTTATTACAATTGGGAAAAACATTCAATAAAGCAAATTTTCCTCATTACATGTACTAAAAAAAATGATTAGAAATTGATATTTGCCAATTAAGAATCAAATACAAATACAAGTACATTTTAGCAAAATCTTACTCATGTGCTAAAGTTATAAACATGATATACCAGTTTATACCTTTAGCACGTGAGTCAGAAAACAGAAAGATTCTGAAGATTTTACTCTACATGGTTCCTTTCTTTAACTAACATAATATACCAGTTAGTTAAAGAAATAAACCATGCAGGGTAAAATCTGCAGGTAATTTCTGTTTTCTTTTGGCCACAGAAGATATGCAGATTGTCATTTCTTATTATCTGTGATGCAAATTGGTCTGTTTTGGTCTGTTTCTAGTGACATGTCTGTGTTTTACATGTATTTCTAAACACATTTTTTTTCAGCCAAAATAATAATCTTCAGGCTTATCAAGAAACCTCTCTGTGCATTTGTCAAATATTGAATGATAAATGATTTGATGAATGAGATAATCTCAGCATGCTCCTTTTTTGAGCAAAAATATCTTTAAAAGCTCCTAATCATGGGAATCCATTAAAACTTTAAAACTTAAATTTTTCTGTCAAATTTTTAATGTATGTACTGGTAGTTGAATTATTGATTTTGTTGAACGATGTTGCCATCAGGTTACTAAACTAAAAATTTCTTAGGGATACTATCAAAACACTATTCCTACTAAAGTTTTGGTCTGATTTCAGTGTAACTTGGAACACAAGTAGACTATAGACTATACTAAGATACAGGCATATAATTCTATAAATTAGATTTTTAATTTCAATGAACAGTGTTGCCATAGTTACTTACAATAGAAATGTATGTGAAATACTTCAAACTCTATTCCTCCTAATTTTTTGCGCTGATTTCAATAGAACTTGTAGCACAAGTAGACGATATGCACTAATTAAGATACATAATTTATTTATTGATATTGCACATTTTCAAATCCAAATGCTACTTTGCCAGTAGAGCCACCATTTCATCAGAGACTTCTGGTTTTAATTTGATATGCGTTTCCAGACAAGTACACATGTACTTTTTAGAGATGACCACACTGTACTACAGGTACCATGTTAAAATGACCTTTATACAATACTTCTTTGTATGTTTGTGTTTCGTTATCTGTCTCCTTGAAGATAGTGCTGTATAGTGCTATATAGCGTGAAGGTGTGGAGGGAAATTCCAAAATATACAAAGGTCATAAAGATTGGCAATGTACAAAAATTTATGATGTTAAATTATTTCTAAAATGTTTTCACCATTTCACTTAATGTGATAGAATGATGTGATCAAACGATTATATGTCCATATTTATAGAGATTAGGGAAAAAAAGATGATCATATAATTATATTTTCATGGTTTTGTGATTGCATTCAATGAAAAATATATCTTAATCACCAAATGCTTTCATAGTAATAAAAAATATTCTAGATATGTTTGAAGAAATATTTGAAAAACAGAAAAAACATTTTGCGAGAAGATTACCCTGTGTTTGCACATAAAGCATCAAATTATGCAAATATTTTTTTTTAATATTTGAACCATTATGCAAGCAGATTCACATGAAAAACCTACCTGAATGATATTTGTCACTGAAGCCTACTTTTTTCATCCATCTTGGTTCACACAACATAACTTTGTGAGGTATAAACATCAGAGTTTTAACCCCTGGACCCAAACTTTACTGATAACCCCATAACTTAGCGGGAAGCTGTCCTTTATCTGAGTGTAAGACAGGGGGATGTCACTACAGACCTAAGATGTCTGTCAAATTAAGGTGGGAATGTACTAGTTCATCAAATAGTAGACTGGTAGTTCATCTTCTGAGATTCTTAACTCTATCAGTATGAACATACAATAATAATGTTGCAAAATATTTTTAATCTATGTCCTTCACAGGGGAACTAAATGTTAGCTTAATCCTAATAATCACTCTGTATAACTTCAATGGTTTATTGCTGAATAAATGTTTTCATTTCATTTTTTTTTTTTTAGATCATGCTCTACAGACACATTTTCAAAGACCATTTAAAGGTTTAATTAAATAATTTTTGCACCTTAATTTTCATCTTTTTGTATATTAAAATTTTGATTTTTTTAAATCATGAAAATTTTTAGTTTTAGTTAAACATGAAACATTGTGTTTGAAAATGCAAAGAGGATCCAAATTAGTCAAAGTGTCCTTTTCACCTTCAGGGGAGTTAACTGAAATGAACTGAAAATGTAGCTATCATTCAAAAATGGTTTCCAAACTTCAAAATGGTCAAAAGATGTCATTCAAACCAAAACTCTAGGTCTTTGTGATTTGATAGACTATATGTGAGATGTAAAATGAAGTTTCATATTTTTCTCATTTAGGGGGTATGCATTTTCCTGCTTTTTCTACCATATTTACCACAAACTATTACAAGATTATTTTATCATGATACATGAATTAATTTTTATCTCAGCTAGGATCTATTATTAAGTAATATTCAAACATTAAGTTAATTAATCCTAAACATTTTTTGAATGTGTATTTGCATGCACCTAATTTTTTGGTCCTGTTTAGTATACATGTATTATAAGTATTTTATAACTCAGATTTTTAAAATTCATAGAAAAAAATACATTAAGTTTTGAACCTAATTTTGAATTAACTCAAGTTTGAATTTGGTTAATGAATTCAGATGAAAAAGTAGTTTATGGATGAGTCTGTTGATAGCTGATGCATGTTGGAGGGTGATTTTAACTAAATATCACCGATTTCTTCAAGCTAATGATGTTAAGACTTATCTCTGTATCTAGAGGAGATATATTGAATATAAATGTATCTGTACGGAATAAAATCTCATCATAATCATATATGGCTGAATTGGTACATTAGCATAATATCTCAACTCATTATTACATCGGATATTTCTTTTCGTAATTATTAAAATTTCAAAATATTGGAATAATAGGTAAGTAATAATTCTCAAATATTTATGGTAAGAATTTGGACCATAGTTCCAAATATGAAGATTTGAATAAAGCAATTTTACGAGATATGATTCTGCATATGATTATGGTTTGGGTGAATTTTCCCCTTAAATGCCTGAGAAGTTGATTTGATTGGTCGATATGATTCTAGATTGAGAGGAAGTATTAAAGAAATATTTTCTCCATCACACCTGCGAAGGTTTAATGACGGTATTGACAATGTTGCAAGAATAAAGGAATCATATGGTGCAGTGATTGGACTGAATTTTGTGCAAATGGTAAACAACTCGGGCGAAGTAAACAAAAACATTAATAAGGAAAATATCTATTTATTTGGTAAATCTGATATTTCACAGCTGAAGATGCATTGTCATATCTAGATCCCTATCCCCCACCTAGGCTCCTATTTCAGTGAAAGATTTCAAAGGTCACCATGTACCATCTTGAAGATTGCAATTCTTCAAAAGAAGCATACCGGTAGCTGCACATAACATTTAAAATTTAAGGATTTTATGATAACTCAAATTTCAATATGAAGTTTTTAGCTCACCTGAGCTGAAAGCTCAAGTGAGCTTTTCTGATCACATTTTGTCCGGCGTCCGTCTGTCTAGCTGTCCGTCTGTCTGTAAACTTTTCACATTTTCAACTTCTTCTCAAGAACCGCTGGGCCAATTTCAACCAAACTTGCCACAAAGTATCCTTGGGTGAAGGGGATTCAGATTTGTTCAAATGAAGGGCCACGCCCTCATTCAAGGGGAGATAATTGGGAATAAATGAAAATTTGGTGGCATATTTAAAAAATCTTCTTCTCAAGAACCACTGTGCCAGGAAAGATGAAACTTATG
>PRKT01000031.1:1359991-1378918 GCA_003671525.1 Saccostrea glomerata
GGGTTGGGGGGGGGGGGGTCATTTTGATTGTGTATTTAAATTTCTTTTGAATGTTTAATTTGTTTTTGTATTCTAGGTAGTCTATAGGGAGACTGAGACTAGAGCCCCTTTACCCCCAGGAAATGATGTAGATGCACCCACAGCAGCCCTCTTTACCCCTCAGAGTAAATGTGAGTAGTCTGGAAGTAACTTGTTTGTCTTTGCAAAAAAACATCCTCTCAGTAAATGTCCATTCTAAAGAATAATGAATACGCAGCATAGTTAAGGTTATTAAAGGAGCCGGAGCCTAATTTGTATGGGAAAACTTAACTATGACATCATACAAAATATAGTACGTCATACAACATTTCTTTGAAATACCACAAAATGAGTTGATTTGCTAAATTAACCAGTAAGAAATCATCAAACTACATAAAAACTTACTACAGCGTGCTGTTTTGTCGTTCGTTAAATCCCACATAACAAGTTATAAGCAAGTCACTGATCACAATATACTTGTCAATGTGACGTCATTTCTTAAAACATGACGTAGTTTGTTTGCAGTGAGAGACAGATCATGTAATATTTTCTCAACAAAAATGTATCCTATAATTAAATAGAATATAATTCACAGATATTCTATAGGCAGTTAACTTGAATTTAATGTCTTCTTCACTATTTTATTAATATATTTTCTGTACATTACGTATTTAACTGACACTGCCGTATATTTGTATGCAAGCACATCGGAGGTAATGTGGGGGTCTTAATAAATCGATCTAGTGCAAGGCATACACTCTATGGATCATAGTAAGCTTTTACAATTCAACTCTAGAACTATAAAGGTATCTGAAAAGTGCTGCGATCATGATGAAATTTTAAAAATATTTTCATTATATCAATATTTCATGCCGTTGATCAGAAAAAATTACATCATTCGGTCATACAAATATAATTTTAACAATTAAATTGCAGAATTTAAATAGAATCGCAGCACTTTTTAGAAACTACAATGCGTGTTGAAAATATTTATAAACTAAACTTGGAATTTTAATTTGGTTATGCCCTTGCACTAGTGGAAAATATATGTATCATCTATACTGCAAGTAAATGTGCTAAAATCACGTGACTGCTGCATCACACGACAAGTCTATAAATATAAAATATAATTGTCCTCAATATGTAGTTTATGACCATCATTACAATTATCCGATAAAGATAATGTACTAAATATAATACCTATCCCCATTATGAATACATATTTAAATACAAAATATTGTTGATATTTCCATTGCGCACCTTAACTGTATTGGGTATGATTGACTTTTCTTCTCTGGAAAATAGTACAGAGGTGCATTATGTGATATATTAATGAAATTTTTTTTGAAAAGTTTTGATCTCTATTATCATTTATTTTTTCTTGATTAACAATTTCTCTTTTTCCTGATTAGATGAGGTAGAACATCCTCCAGTCAACATTCCTATTGTTAAACCTGACACAAACCGTGCCAATCCCAAACTAGGGGTAGGATTGCTAGCCTTCAGCTGTGACTGCAGATACCTCTACACAAGAAATGGTAAGAAAATGTTGATAACTTTAAGGTTGATTTGTTTGATTCATTAATTTTTTTAATCAACATTCTAAAAATAATGTGAGGAAAAGATGAATTTTTTTTAAGGATTAGCAATTTACAAAAAAATAAATTTCTAATGAAATTCTTGAAATTGCTGCATGAAAACAAACAAATTAAAAAATTTACTTTCATAATTGCTGTAATTTTTAATCAAAATTCTTTTCATTTTTTTAAATAGACAATATGCCAAATTCATTATGGATATGGGATGTCCAGAAACTCAAGCTGTGTGCACTATTGACTCAAGGAGCTGCAATAAAATGTAATATGAATGGCCATGTTGTTGTCTATATATATAGGGAGCAAATAGAATACTCATTTAAAATCTTCCTTTCAAGAAGCACTAAACAACGAAAGACATCTATTATGTTAAAGCTTTAGGATAGATTTTTAGCTCACCTGAGTGAGGTGACCGTTACGGCCCTTGGGCCCATTGTATTCTTTGAATATTAAATTTGTTAACACTATAGCAATGGTTGGTCCAGTATATATTTCAACCTTTAGTGTAGGGATAGCTTTCATAAATTCTTATAATAGTGCAAGTTTTTAAAAAAAAAAATATAAACAAAGCTAAATCAGATACAGTAGATAAGAAGTGAATATGTTTTATTTTCAGATTAGTTTTGGTCCTTTGCAAAAGATATAAGATTCATTCTTACTTTTAAAAGAACAATGTAATTCAAATAATCATCCAGGTCAATGTTCATGATTTTGATAGAAAATAAATACTTGTATTGAGAAGTAATATTTCCTCACTGACAGGTGTGGAGTGGGACCCCCTCCAGTCCCGCCTGGCCCTGTGTACAGGTACCAGTAAGATGTACATGTGGTCCCCCGCGGGCAGTCTGGCTGTGGAGGTACCAGTAGAAGGTAAGATATTGACTATACAATATAACATTCCACAAACTGTAAAATTATATTATGTGTTTTTTATGTTAAGCTCAAAAGTAATGGAGCAATTCTTTGTATATCAGTTTCTTAATGCTTCCATTTTTTTTTTCCAATGATAATTTTGTACATGCACAAAATAATTCTACATATACAAAATGAAAAGTTTAAAAATTATTTTCAATCACACTTTTTAGAATTTATTAAAATATTTGAATCACTTTTTAATAGTACATTTTCTTTTAATAGGAGTATTCAATGTTCATTCCTTGAAGTGGCACCCTGATGGTAACACTATCCTGCTGCTAGGGAAGGATCAGATGTGTGTGTGCTACCTTTCTGACCCCGGAACAGAGAAGAGTTAGCCAAGACTGACCGGTGATCTCATTTAATAAGGGTCCTCATTGTAACATTGCAAAAATGAGCTGGCATGTGTGCGAGACAGTAATAAAACTTTGATAATAATTTTGTCCAATATAAGGCATATCATAGATGTGAAGTTTATATTTACATGGCATAGTAAGTGAAATGATAGATTTTCTTCTAGCAAAAGTAGGAATGAATTAGCAAATGTGTTTTTGCTGCATCTTTATTTATATGAAGCTATAGATTTTTAAAAAAAAAATTATATAGATATGAAGCTGAAATTCTGTCTCATATTTCATAATTTCATAAATTTATCAAAAACAGGCAGCGTTTCTAATGTTTAAAAACAAATGTACATATTTCAAGTGGCATATTTAAGTAGTAATTCCAAGACTTTTGAAAAATTCATTACATTCCAACACATGTGTAGGATGAATATGTATAGTGCATAATGCTAATGTTTTTATTTATTTATGCCACATATTCATGTATATTGGTGCTTGTTAATTTACCAAGAATATAACTAATAAAAGTATTCATAAAATTGAATTAGTGACCTGTGTACTTTAATTCCTTCCAGCATTTTAGGTTGGGGGAGATTCTTTGTACATGTACCGGTACTTAAATTGCCTGTCTATCCTTGACTTTAAGGACATGCATGCATGCAACGTAGTTTGAACTTGATTGGCTTCTTCCCTTGAGTTGAAAAGTTCCACTAAAGAAAGGACATGTGTGCAATACTTTATGTTTAGTAAATTTTGTATAAATTTTTTGAATAATGCAAGAATTTTTCATCATTTGCTCAAAAGTTCTGGTAACACAAGCTGATTTTTTGTCTAAGAACATGTATGCTTGGGGGAGAAAATTATTAAGATTTTAAGCTTGATGTTCAAATTTCTGCCTTATCTGGATCAAATGTCAGAAAGGTATCTTGGAATGAATAGTTTCTTTACTAATTTTGAAACAAGGAGAAATTTGATTTAGAAGAACAATAAAAAGATGCTGGATGGATTGGTTTTAACTTCACTGAACAAAAACTCAAAAACAGGACAGCAATAGCAATGTAAATACAGTCTAGGCGTATAGATTTGGTAAAGAAATGCACCCTGAGTGATCCCTTATAATATGCTAATGCAACGCAAGGAATAAAGGCAAGATGAAGAATTAAAGTTTTTGTCAAATTTTATTCAGAACTTGATTATTTATAAGGAGAAATGTAAATATTTAGGGATAACTTGCCAATAAATGTAATGATAATGACCTGCAAAATGCCCAAGTAGTAACCAAAGATGTATTATATACAAAAATTAATCAATTTTGGGCAGTTCTTTAAATGTCACGATATTCTAACTACAAGCTACATCATCTTAATTGATTTGACATTCTTTTCAGTATCATTTCCATGTTGATACCCAGTGCATTACTTTGATCCTTCAAGATTTTCTAGCTATAAGATACATACATTTTATCACAACTACTTGAAAAGTTAAAGTATTTGTACATCTACTACGACAGAAAGAATGGTTACAGTTAAATATACTAAAAAACTTCTGAAATCTACTGTTTATTCTGCAGTCTGTTACTGTTGAAGGAGGCGTAGAGATACAGAGACTGGAAAGTGTTGACAAATATAGGAATGGTCAGCGAGATAAACAAGACTCCGGACAATGCGCACAGAGCGCCGATAATCCGTCCAACGGAAGTCCTGGGAACCATGTCGCCAAAGCCAACTGTTGTCATAGTGACAATACTGAACCACCAGGCGTCAGGGATGCTCTTGAATTCTTCATTACTCTCCACAAAGTAGAGAAAGTTAGAGAACAATAGCATTCCCATAAAGAGAAACAAAATCATCGTCAACAGATCTTTACGTCCGATTCGGACTGAGTAGCAAAGGATCTTGAAAGCTGGGACGTTCTCAATGATTCGGAGCAGACGCAGAACGCGGAGCATTTGGAGGTACAGCAGAGGATCAGCGCTAGTGGAGGAACCCGTCAGATCAGCCAAGAGAACAATGTACCGTCCATAGCTTGCCACCAGGACGATAACATCCAACCAATTCAACCATCCTTGAAAATAACGTCGAAGGGAAGGGCAACATACGAGACGAAGGATCAACTCCACGGTGAAGAAGACATTTGTCAAGTGCTCAACGTACAGGAACCAACGATTTTCAGAACTACTGTTCTTCATAGTTAAAACTTTGTCACGTGCTGCATTGGAAAATATTTTCCCTCCTCCTGCGTAGGTCTGCGAATCGTTCCGTAGTGATTCGTTCATCCATGCGCCTTCTGTAGAACTGTACATTGCTGTTGTATATCCTGTGCTGCTTGCAGATGACACGTGACCATCTTTGCTGCCCCCCTGATTGGTGACAGAAACCGTGCTAAACGCTACACCGAAGATCGCTAGTAGTATGAAGACGGTGGACAAGGCAAAGTACGCCTATAATAAGAAAATATAGAATATAATGAGAAATATATACTAGAATATCAAGCAATGTTCATTTATTAAACAAAATGTGATCTTATCTTACCTTTGAAAATTTTTTTTATAATAGTATACAGTGTCCATTTCCCCGTTGGACAATTCTAGTTGATGTATATTTTTTAGTAACTTGTAAACTTTTATCCCCGTTGAACAATGATGTGTATTAAAGTAACTTTTAACTTTTATTTCTTACGCGATTTTTTAAAGAAAGAAAAAAGATTTGTTCTATTTTAAAATTGCAAATTGATGTCCAAATTGAAAACGAAGTACAAGTACTACGTACATAAATCAAACAGATTCCCTACTAACCTTTGTTTTAATGTCGTTATTCTGATTGTCAAGAATCTTCCACATCCTGTTCTTAAGGTTGTTGGTAACCCTTTTCTCAACTTCCTGATAGTGGACATCTTCCGCCTCAGTACACCTTAAGAACCCTTTCAGATTCTCCTGCTCGCGCATAAACAACACGTACCGGTGATGACAACATTTCTCCAGATCTTTTACGTCGATTCCCCAAAATTCCAGTTCATCCAGAAACTCTCCGATACAAACAGTCGGCGGAATATGAAGCTTACCGACCAAGCAAAAGTTGTAAACCGCCTCAAAAGATTGCCTGGGCCGCTCGAAACGGTACTCCGCTACATCATGATCAGACGTGACCTTGATATTTGGTAATTTTTTGGCCGTGTCTTTGCTTAATATATATTTTAGTCCAGTGATGTTAAGTGTGACCATCTCTTTGGAGTCCATTTTCATTTTGATTGTTTTTCATCTTAGTTTTGGTTTATGTGTTCGTCATTTGACATGTTTGAGATCAATGCCGTCATAGCCATATATGGTTTGTAAACAAAAGTGGAAGAGAATATCAACAATATTACTATAAAGTAGTCTTCTTGAGACATTAATTAACACCATTCTCAACAATATGGAGACTATAATTTTATTTCTATAACAATATGTTTATGTTTGCTTTTAACCACACGAACTTTCCGTGGTCCTAATATAAGGTTAGTTGTAGTGTTTGTAAATCTATAACTGGAAACATGTCCATATGGTGTCAAGCATAAAAAAAATTACACCGAATGCAAGCAGATTCAATTCTAATCGGCGATTGTTTTTAGGTCAATAGACCACAAAACAATAAACATAATGCCTAGGTCACATTAAAGCCGATGGTCGGGCGACTCAATTTTTCTGGTCTTGTTGGCTGAAAGAATAGGATCGGCCGACACAGTATCGAGCGATACGGAGCAGTCACATTATTTCCTAGGGACACCGATGACTTGGATAAATAACACAAAAAATATGTTTTCTTTAGAAATCAGCAATATTTTTTCATAGATCTATACTCAGATAGGTGACATGAGAAATGTTTGCAAGGCAAAGTGGCAGAATCTTATAAAATTGTTACTCGATGTTAAAAATGTGTGAAACATTTGAATGGAATTGCATAAAAACGACAAATGGTGCATATCTAAGCAGCAAAGGATACTTAAGATTTCTTTATATCTTACGGATTAATTATTTATGTTATTTCCGTTCAAAAAAATTATATAAATCCATGCATCAAAATCTTGTTTGTGTTATGTATCCTTAATAGGTTAAATATTCACAAGTCGGTCAATCATCGCCCGATCACCGAGCTCTGAGCTACAGTTTGATTTTAACCGTCGGCCGAAATTTTCAACACCCTTGTCCAACGACGTACGGCCGAGTTAAAAAAACTGACCGCCGATGGTCGGACGATGATCGAAGGTTGGTCGACGGATAACTGCAGTTGAAGAAATCGGCCACCGACGCATGAAAAATTATAATTTGGACCGATGGACACAAAATTGGTCGGCCGACAAAAAAATAGGTCAAAATCGGCCAAGACAACGGCCGATGAACTGACGACTGTCACCCGAAGAATACCAATTTTGCTTCAAAACCCGTCGGCCGTTGGTCGTTTTTGGAAATGTGACCGGGGTTTATCAGTTTTGTAAATCATTTTGTCGGACACATTTAATAATTTCATATACCTATTTCATTTATCAAGAACAAGAAATACCAAAGAAATAGTAATATTTGCCATTTCAAAAATTTATTTGCATGTTTATTTTGTTTTTTTTTAATTCCACTACAAATGATAAAAAAAATTGAAAACTGAAAGTGTTATTCATTAGCAAAATAGTATCTAGATAGAGAAATCGTACCATTGGTAACACCCATACCAAACATGAGGTTTTCTTACTCCTACATTTCCGAATATAATTTACTATTAAACTATTATAAAATGTTCTTTGAAAGGTATGTTATACCCAATTCCGCCATATCCTGACGGTTTCCATTGCAGTAAAGCATACGCATGAATAATAATAAATGGGGACAAAACAAATATAACATCACAGATAACAATATGATTTGACTTATTTTTTATTTCCCATGAAAAATGTTTAATTTGTACATAAAAGTATTTTTCTAAAAATGAAGAATTTTGTCTGATGCAAAATTTTATTTTTAGGTAAGTTTGGTTTCTAGATATGTATTCATTTATAGAAAAATAAAGCAGTGGATATTCACTGACGTAACAACAGAATTAAATTGGTTTAAGGATATGGGCAATGTACCCTACGTATTGATAATTTTTCAAGATATCTTTAATTTAAGATTATTGTTCCATCAGAAGCTCGAAGACAGAAATTGAGTATGCATTACCAGGGGTTTTGAAAAGATTTCAATTGATGATTAAAAGAAAACTAGAACTGTCCAAACGGGACAAAAAAAAAAACCCGCTGGGTTTTTCAGAAGTAAGTTTGACCATATTAAAGATATGTATCAAACATGAATTATGAAATTTTTCTTCCAGTGACCTTGAAGTTTCCCAAATGACCTAGGGTCAAGATCATGACAAACCCTTAGGTTATGGGCAATCTTTGTGTGAAATGAGAACCTACCAAGTTTATCAATAAGAAAGATATGGACCGGACACGAATTATGAAATTTTTCTTTCAGTGACCTTGAAGTTCCCCAAATGACCTTGGGTCAAGATCATGACACACCCTTAGGTCATGGGCAGTCTCTGTGTGGAGTAGTAGATTCAAATGTCCCTCCGTTAGAAAGATATGGACCGGACACGTTTGCACAGACAGACGGACAGCTAGACAGACGGGCAGACAGACGGACAAGGTGATTCCTATATACCTCCCCCCCAAACTTCGTTTGCGGGGGGATAAAAATACACAAAAATTACTAAACATACATTTTAGATGCTTGGTTCATCAAAACTTTTTATGGAAGAAGCGAACAATAGTATATATGGACATTAAATTGTAGCACACAGTTCCTTTAAATATTGGAACTCTTCAACTCTAGAGAAAAACACTACAAAGTTCAGACTATGTTGCACATGTCCTCAAGTGATGACATCGCTGATGCATTTTTTTTCAAAACATGAAAGATAGGAAGAGCAGTTATTGAAAATTGCATGGTGTTATTAAAAGGTTATAGTTATTTGACTCCACGTCACAGATACTTAACACGAGGTCACAGATCCGTCACACACATGGACACAGATCCTATCACAACGTCACAGATCCTTCATACTAGGTCACAGTTCCTCATCACAACGTCACAGTTCTTTTATATAGCATCGCAGATCTTTAATTAAAGTTCAGAAAACCTGAGCACACATTCATAAATTCTGAACACAAAGTCACAAGAGTGTCAAGGTCAATTTTTAATACAAAAATGTTCTTTCATCTTTATGGCCCATATCTTACAAACAATATCATGAAATATACAAAAAGTGTCTAGAATGTGTCCAAAATGTGAAATAACAAACATGTATATAGCCAAAAACTTTAAAATGATGTTGCTTAGCAACCACTTAAAGGTCATTAAACAGATATTTGAAATAAAATGATGCATGGATATTGCAGTTTTGATCCCTTCTTGAGAGTATATTCAGAATTTTCCATTTCAGCATCCATTGTGTAAAATTATGGCAAGAATATTGAAAAGTGTTGAAAAAAATTTATGAAACTTTGCACTTATTTGACCTTTGACCTCAATTTTTACTAATAAGGTCAGTGGTTGAGTATCTAAACAGTCATAAAAAATCATCTGTAAGAAATTTCCTACAAAATGGTATGCATTATGCCTAGCTTTCCCCTTGGATAAAAAAGTAAGAAATAATTTAATAATGCCATGTCAAAAGGCCTCCAAAATCATGTAAAATGCGCCGGAAGAGAAAGGGTTAACTCAAGGAAACAGTCTCTTCGTAAAACGTTCCCAATTTTTTAAAACAGGGTTCATAAATTCTCCCTAAACATTTCTATTGATCCAAAACATAAATTCATTCTGATATGTTGCGGATCTTTCTACAAAGTCAGTTGATTCATTTTGATGTGTTTTATTAAAGAAAAACAAAGTTGTCAGTATACCTACCTTATTTAATTTAAGTTGAATAAACATTATTTATTTTGCAATTATTTGAAAACCAGTAATACCATGTTTGAAAAGTATATATTAAGTATCTGACTAATAATCTGAATAAAAAGAAATATAGAAAGATCTTTAAACAAAGAGAAAAAGGAAGGACAGAGAGCAAGGTTTAAAAATTGTATTTTACTTTCAATAGTAAGTTATTGGCTTGGTCGTTAAATCTTGTTTCCTGTCCTCTTGTCAATGATTGCCTCATCTTCACTTTGTCCAATGTACTCCTGCTGATAAACAATGGAGTAAACCTGCATGAAAGGGGAACAAAGCTTGCTCTAATCCTTCTCCTGTTAATATTGAAAATCAAGTGGGCAGGAGTACCTTGGCTGTTTTAATAAAAATAAAACAGAAATTTCAATAAATTAAAAGAAGCTTGTTACTTGCTGCTTTGGTCAATGCTGGTGGCTGGTCATAGCTGGGCAATGGGCTCCTTCTCTTCCAGGGTGTGGCCTTAGTCTTCCTCTTCGTGGGTCCTGCTGCTTTTCATCCTTTTAGTTAGAAGCTAACAGGTCTTATCTATTTGAACATCTTCAATTGACATCGAATTCAGGGAAATTATGAAGGAAAGAATGCCGCAATCTTATAGAATCTTCCAATAATGACAGCAGCTGAGTAAGAGATGAAATCCTCTTCACCATGGTATGTAAGTTTGCCCAACTTTCTACCCTTGAAACAAATAAAATCAAGACATAAAAGATATTCAAGTAAATCAGATTTTTTTCAAAAAGTGCTAAGGACAAAGAGTGAATGTTACAGTTACTTCAGCAATAAGATGCAGTCCATCCCTCCAATCTTATCAAAAGTTGAAAGAGAAAAGTATGCTAGTATCAGGTCTTGTATTGGACAAAAAGTATCCAATAATTCAGGTGACCGTTTACTCCCTCTACGGAATGACACAAGTTTAAAAGGGCATAGACACAGTTTCAGCTAAAATTTCAAAATTTATTTTTCCATTTTTACAAATATTTAACTAGGGTCTTTCTAATGATCATCAAAAATTTGAAAGCCAGTTGTCCAGATACAAGACAGATTTTAGAGTTCCAAACCTTTGTTATGTAAACAAGGCTAGTATCATGTTTTGGTTTACACGGGTTAATACACTATATAATGTTTGATCGTCAAAAGTAGATAATTTCAAATGAAAGTTAATTTTTAAATACGATTCAACGGTTACTATTGATTTGCTGATCTTCATTTTGTTATAAATAAAATATTTTCTATATATAAACAAAATAAGGCACGAGGCTTGTTTACATTATGAGGAACTTTAAGTTCTGTATCTTGTTTGTTAATCAACAAATGATGTTAAAATTTTTGCTAATCAATAGATGATGCCTTAGGTAGGAATTGTAAACATTAAAATTGGTTTCAAAAAAATCAGTTGAAACTGTGTCCAGGCCCCTTCATCTTCGCTAGACAAGGGTTTCTGATACGCTACTCTCCTCATGAACCACTGGCATACGGTGAAGTCAAGACGGGATTGTTTTCCGTCACGTGATCTCGAATCTATCAGGTAAGCACAGATTGTGTCATCGACAGAAATAAAGACACGTGTTTAAAAAAATTAAATCCAATTTTTTTTTCAAGAATAATTAAGAAACAATTGAGTTATGTTTATTTATTATTCATAGTACAAATCTGAAGCTTCAATATAGATTCTTAATCACATATTTAGAAGATATTGGATGACACCATAGCTATTCATAGAATTGCATGTTATCTTACGGATCGTTGTTTACTTGCGTTTTTCATTTCCGAGATTAAAAAGTGAAGAAGTATCCCGAACGCAAATATCTTCATTTACAAAAAACAATTGCTGATTGGTCGACCGGGTGTACTGAATCCCAATCAGAACTCGAGAAAAAAAACCCAATTTCTATCAACACCGCATGCCAAGGGTTCATGAGGAGAATAGCGTATCAGAAACCCTTGGCTAGCGAAGATAAGGACCCTATAAAGCTGTACCAGTTTCCAAACATACTATTAGGTAATCAAAGATTATGAAGCTCACCTCGACGAATGTTATCAGTAAAATTAGTGCATATCTCACATAATATTTTGTTTATAGTTAGTGTACAACCTGACAACAATATTCATGCAAGTTCTGTTTAAGTAGGTCTTGAGTTCATGGGGAAGTGACCAAAAGTGCTTCAAAAACTTTAATCTGGTCAATAAGCAAGAAAATGTCTTTCATTTCCTTCATCCAAAGCAAGTCTGGCAGTGTCCATCCCTAGATAAATCAACCATGCAAGTTTGGTCAAGATAGGGTTTTTAGTTACTTGGGAATGGACCTGCTCAAAAGACTTTTACCTGGTCACTCGTCTGGAAAAAGTAGGTCAGATCCAGCATCCGAAGCAAGTCTTGTAGTGTCCATACCTGGATGCATCATCTGTGCAAGTTCACCTTGATCCAAGTAGGACTTATAGTTACTTGGGAATAGACCTGGTCACTCATCTGGAAAAAGTAGATCAGATCCAGCATCTGAAGCAAGTCTGGTATAGTGTCCATCTGTAGATGCATCATCTATGCCCGTTTAGTCCAGATAGGGCTGATGGTTACTTGGGAATTGGCCTGCTCCAAAAACACTCATCTGGAAAATGTAGGTCAGATCCAGCATCCGAAGCAAGACTGGCAGTGTCTAGCCTTAGATGCATCATCAATGCAAATTTGGTCCAGGTAAGGCTTATGGTTATTGGGAATGGACCTGCTCCTAAAACGTTAACCAGAACGCCGGCGCTAACGCCAACGCTGACGCCGGGATTATAGCATAAGCTCATCTTTCCATGTACTAGTCCATGGCTGTTTGTGAGGCTGTTAATAATATTCCTTCTCAACTGTCTCAGCACCTCTGTATCCTGTCAAATGAAAATCAAGAGATCAAAGCCCGATAGTGCAAATATCAAACGGCAAACAAAGGATCACACAAGACTGCAAAATATCTGATTCTTACCATGTGTTCTGCATGTTTATCATTGCAGTGGAATGTAAGAAAGACTCTCTTCTCAACAGGATCCTGGTCAGCATAACTTCCCTACTGTAAAGAATGATAAAATAGAGATATCAGAAGATGAACATATTATTTTTGTATAAAGAAGCTTTATTTAAAAAGAAAATTCGTGATGCTTACTGTTCAATGTTGGTTGCTGCATTTAGCTGGGAAATGGACGCTTTTTCTTCTTTTCGCCATCCTTTGTCCTCCTGGTTGTTCCTCTTCTGAGCCCCTGAAAATGTACAACTGACACACGGTTAGTAAAAATTTAATACAAAGATACAAATAAAAAAAAATTAAAGTTAAATGAATCAATATGAAAAATAATTGAAATTTCATATACCAAACAAGGACAGATAAATCAGTAAGGGGAACATTGGGAAGAGAGTAGGGGGTTGTAAGTTATGTTAAATAACAGAAAAGGTTGGAGATAAAAGAGAGGAGAAGTAAAACCAAAATTTCTTCAATATAGTCGATGGCTGTTGGTGTGGCTGTTAGTAACGCTCCTTTTGAACTGCCTCAGTATCTCTGAATCCTGTCAAATGAAAATCAATAGGTCATTTAGCCTGATAGGGCAAATATCAAACGGCAAACAAAGAATCACATAAGACTGCAAAAATCTGAATCTTACCATGTGTTCTGCATGTTTATCATTGCAGTGGAATGTAAGAAGGACTCTTCTTCTCTACAGGATCCTAGTCAGCCTAACCTTTTTTGTGTTAAAAAAGATAAAACAGATATATCAAAAAATGAACACATTAATTTGTATAAAAGGAGAGAAACTTTATTTAAAAACAAAACAATTTGTTTTGCTTACCGGCCAATGTTTGTTGCTGCATATAGCTAGGAAATGCACTTTTCCTTCTTTTCACCATCCTTTGTCCTCCTGAGTTGTTCCTCTTCTGATTCTCTGAAAATATACAACTGACACAGGTTTAGTAAAAGTTCAAAACAAAGATACAAATCAAAGAAATTCAAGCAAAATTAATCATTACAAAAATTAACAAATAATGACAGATAAATCAGGAAGAGGAACATTGGGAGGAGGGTAGGGGGTTGTAAGTTATGTTAGATTACAGAAAAAGAAAGCAGACGAAAAATCAAAATTACTTCCATATAAAGCTGTTGGTGTTGCCGTTAGTATAGCCATTCCTGAATTGCCTCAGCATCTCTGAGTCATGTCAAATGAAAATCAAGAAGTCAAAGCCTGATAGTACAAATATTAAATGACAAACAAAGGATCACACAAGACTGCAACAAAAAATCTGTCATTGCAGTGGAACGGAAGAAGGACTCTCTTCTCAACAGGATCCTGGTCAGCATAACTTTCCTACTGTAAAAAAAGATAAAATGATATCAGAAGATCAACACATTAATTTGCATGAAAGGAGAAGCTTTATGGTTTTTTTTTAAATTGTGTTGCTTACAGGCCAAAGTTGGTTGCTGCATATAGCTGGTAAAGGGACGCTTCTTTCTTCTTTTCACCATCCTTTGTCCTCCAGGGTTGTTCCTCTTCTGAGCCCCTGAAAATATACAAGTGACACAGGATTAGTAAAAATTCAAAACAAAAATACAAATCAAAGAAATTCAAGTAAAATGAAACATTACAAAATTTACAAACAATGATAGATAAATCAGAAAGGGGAACATTTGGAAGAGGGAAGGGGGATTGTTAGTTTTATTAGATTATAAAAAGGGATGGAGAAGAGGAGAGAGAAGAAGAAAATCAGAAATACTTCCATATAGAGGTCCATGACTGCTGGTGTGGCTGTTAGTAATGCTCCTTTTGAACTGCCTCAGCATCCCTGAATCCTGTCAAATTAAAATCAGGAGATCAAAGCCTGATACATGTAATGCACACAAGACTGCAACAAAAATCTGAATTTTACCATCTCTTCTGCATGTTTTATTTAATGACAAAATTCCTTAATTTAAGTATATTGCCAATACTGTAAATCATCTTTTTATTCGCGAGAACTTAATTTTAGCGTAATTACGCGAGACAGTTTGCTCGCGAAAATTTAATTCTCGCGTATAATAGTATTCCTTAGGATTATATAGAGCAAGAACCACAATTCATGAAAATTTTGTCTCGCTTATCAAGAGTCAATGACTTTCTCGCGAAAATAAGGTGTCGCGAAAATTTAGTGATCTACAGTATATTGATATTTCAAAATCGTATTGCGATACGATATTTTTTGTCATTGTATTGCAATATATTGAAATATCGATATTATTGCCCAGCCCTCCTTTACAGGAGGAAGGTTAGGCTGACCAGAATCCTGTTGGGAAAAAAAACCCTATTTCCATACCACTGCAATGATAAACATGCGGAATAAATAGTAAGATTAAGATTTTTTGTTGCAGTCTTGTGTAATCCTTTGTTTGTCATTTGATATTTTCACTATCAGGCTTTGATCTCTTGATTTTCATTTGACAGGATTCAGATATACTGAGGCAGTTCAGAAGGAGAATTACTAACAGCCACACCAACAGCCATGGACCTCTATATGGAAGTATTTTAGTTTTACTTCTTCTCTTTTTTTCTCTAACCTTTTCTGTAATCTAACATAACTAATAATCGCCCTACCCTCTTTCCAATTTTCCTCTTCCTGATTTATCTGTCATTGTGTGTTTATTGAATTTTCATCTAATTTTTTTAATGATTCATTTTACTTGAATTTCAGTGATTTGTATCCTTTTTTGAATTTTTACTCATCCTTTGTCAGTTTGTACATTTATGAAGTTTGATCTGCTCCTATATTTTGTATTATAATATATATTTCAGATCTTGAATTCTGTTCGTTATCTCCATGTTTCATTTGGGGGGTGGTTGGGGTATTTCCGTTTTTATATTTTCAGCTGAATCATATTCCTAAAGTATACGTTTAAATCACATTTTTACAGTAACATCTCATACGTGTAACCAGTTCTGTTTTGCTCATTCTAGTGAAAAATACTTGATCTTTGATTATTTTGTAGAACTGACGATGAAGAAAATTAACAGGGTTGTGATGTTTTTAAAATTTTACAATTAATGAACCAGTTAATAAAATTATGACCAAGGGAATTACTCACAATAATAATAATAATTGTTTGACTTCTTTTGGCAGTCCGAACCCTTCTTTTATTGCTTTCTACATTGGTCTGCCTTGAATACCGGTGTAAAGACGAATAATGACCCCCATCGAATAATGACCGGGGGGTCATTTTTCAACGACAAAAAATGACCCCCACCCGTAGAAAAAAATCATTTTTTTGTAGAAAAAGGGTCCTAGGGGGTCATTATTTTATATGTTAGTCCTATAAAATAATGACCCCCATTGAAAAATGACCCCCTTTAAAGTGATACAAAATATACACTCTTTGATATCTTTTTTACAGCGAAACTAATTTTTACATTTTCTGTAACCAGAAAAATACAAAAAGTCGTATGAAATAATTAAGAGATTCGCGTAGTCTTTCAATGCTAAAATTGTGTTTGAAAAGAGCTTCTTTAATTGTCAAGTAAATAAAATTTCTTTTTAATATTCCTCCTTATAATGTTTGCTTAAAGAATGATATTCCACTTGTTTTTAGAAATCAAACCATGCAAAAATCAGGTTTAAATACTCTTTAATAGGAAAAATTAAATTTTCCGTCATTTCAACTTTTAGTTTGTTTAAGTTTGGCAAATCCTATTTGACAATGAAAGAGGAAGAAATTTTTATCCCCCCCCCCAAAAAAAAAAACATTACGTTAAATCAAAACAAAAAAAAATAATAATAAATGAAAAGCAAAAATATAAATAAAACTCTATACCTTTCAATAATTCTGAAAGAGGCTCTAGATAAAATATTGAAATGAAGTTAAGCCTTCACACAAGTACTATCATATCATAATTTACTTCGCCATGATTAAAGCATACTTTAAATGTTGGTGGAGGTATACTTGAAAGTATTGTGGCAAAGTAACAGTTAAAAATTAGTAGAATAGTAGATTATTTTTAGCTTATTTTTAATTCCTTTCTTATAGAAAAATAAAGGTAGGGTGGTTTTTTTTTGTTTTTGTTCAATATCGACTTCCTCCTAAATAAGAAAGGGGGTGGGGTAAGTATAAGACCTAAAAATATGCTCTGTAAACTATGGGCTAGTGTAAAATACACAGTCATTCTAATGCAAAAACTATACATGTAGACATAAACTTTTGATTTAGCACACAGTATTCATTACATTTCTTTTAACGTAGAACCTACTTCGTATGACATCATAACTTGTAAATGTGTTAAACCTGTGCTAACCCATTAAGACGTCATAATTAATTCAATGCCACTTTTTCCCGTACTTGACAGCTTCAATAAAAATGGTAGAAAATACTGCATTTTGAAATTCACAGAATTCAATCATGCCAACATAATCTTGATTCAATTCATATATTTTTTGGTTTATAATGCTTAATGGCAATATATTTCTGGAATAAGAGAAAATATGTAGGCACCTTTTATTTACTAGATCTAGACCTGAAGTTGACAAACCCAAGACTATCTAGTGTAATGAAATTACAATGTACATACAACTTTCGTAATAATTTGAATGGTATGTAACCATTTTGAAGGAATGCATAAATCGTAAGAAATCTTTAGTTGCCAGCTATATAGTGTAATATCTTGATGAAATGTGTCTAAGTCAAAGATGTACGTGTTGTAGATCGTTTGATCGTGTGTACATTTTTGTGATATCTATAATGAAATGATGTGCATTCCTTTTAACAATTATTTGTTACCTATTCATATTCTTGGTGTTTGATTACAATTTTTCTATCAAATATGATCTTTTTAACGTAAAAGTACAATTTCTGATAAATATTTAATCTGAAAGTAATCCCAAACAGTCATTTAATTATTAAATCCCGTGTAAGTGCAAGAAGATAAAGATTATGAGTATCGGTAAATAGTTTAAAAAGTTTATAAACGACGATGTTTGAAGAAGTATTTTTGTGATTTTTCATATTCCCTTTATGACAAGTACCCCTAAAAAAATTTGAAAATGTGAAGTCGCAGTATGTAAATACCATACCAAGTTTCGTTTCACAGCCTGTTCTAGATTAAAAAAACAAGGAAACAAATCATGATATCTTAACTGATTGATGAGCAAGTACTAATTTATCATTTTGAAAAGTTTGAAAATCTTGTGACAAAGACTTTTCCGACATAGGTTCTACCTTAATTCTTGTTTTACTCCACCCTTTTACTCAGTTCTGAGTATATTTTTCAGAGAATTTAATATGAAAATCAGAACAAACATTTTCATTGTTGTAACGTCTTCTTTATAATGTATATTAATATGAAAAGTAAATTGAAGACCATTTCTTTTTTTTTCCCCGTAATCGAAGATTCGGGGGTATATAGTTTTATTGTGTTCGTCTGTATGTCCGTCTGTCTATCTGGCGGTTTGTTTGTCCGCAAAAACCTTAACCTTTATCATAACTTTTCATTTATTGGAGCTATGACTTTCATATTTAATATGTATATTCCTTGTGACAAGACCGTACTTTGGGTACCACTAAATTTGACCTTTTGACCTTTACCTTGGAGTTTGTCCCATTTTACACAAAAATGCCAAAAATTTACTTTGGCCATACCTTTTAAACGGTAGATACTAGTACTCTCATACTTCAAATATGTAGTTTTTTGGAATTACCTTTCATTGGATACTAAAAGCCTTGACCTTTTGGCCTTGACCTTGGAGTTTTCCGTACACATATGTAATCCTTGTTACATTAAACAATTTACATAAGAAATCATCAACTTTGACCTTTGAGTTTGACCTACCTTTCAAAAACTTATCCTTAGCCATTACTTTTGAACAAGTGGTGCTAGGGCTTTCCTATTTCGCAGTTG
Organism: Saccostrea glomerata; assembly: GCA_003671525.1. Lineage (NCBI taxonomy): Eukaryota > Metazoa > Mollusca > Bivalvia > Ostreida > Ostreidae > Saccostrea > Saccostrea glomerata. The sequence goes on from PRKT01000031.1 coordinate 1,378,695, forward strand.
TATTGTGAGAAGACCCTACTTTGGGTAACAATATATTTAAATTGCATTTAAGAAAAATTTAATCTTCGCTATGTTGCCATACAGGGGCATAGCTGTTTCACAAACACATCTTTTTATATATGAGGATTTGCGGATAAGAGATGGATACCTCAAAGCGTAACAGACGGACGGACGGACATCCCGATCACTATATACCCTCCCGCTTTTCAAGCGGAGGATATAAT
>PRKT01000031.1:1379393-1403972 GCA_003671525.1 Saccostrea glomerata
TCTTTCTTGTGCCCCCCCCCCCCAAAGTTGGCCCCCTTTCCCTCCTGAACCCTGACTATATTACTAGAATATTCAGGTAGTCACGTTATCATGTTCTTGGGCTCTTCAGGAAGTTTGGCTAAAAATAGTATGAAAATTCAGGAAATCTGGGTACGTAGAATTTCTCCAAGAATTTATCTACATGTAAACAAAGGAAGCTTAACTTTAAGACAGAATTCGGGTGGGATAGAATAATAATAGGGAAAACGTGAATATACGTGTATTATTTTATGCCCCCGTAATCGAAGATTCGGGGAAATATGGTTTTTCTCCTGTCAGTCCAGCTGTTTGTCTGTCCGAGAAAACTTGTACCTTGCTCATAGATTAAGGTTTTGTCATAAGGAATACACTTGTGAGATATGAAGCCTTAGCCCCACCCACTTAAAAGTAAGGACAATGTTAATTTTTTTGCAGACAGACAGATAGATAGATACTAGTAGACAGGCAGATAGATAGACAGATAAATAGACAGATAGACAGACGGACGGATATGGCAAAAACTATTTACCCCTGAATCTTCGATTACAAAGGCATAAGAAAACGTCATGTTATTATGAAAAGCATGATGCAATTGTTTATTACATGACTGTACTAAAAATTGAAAAGAACGTGAACTTAGTGCCATTATTTTATCATTAATGTTACTGTAAAAAGGGTTATTTTCTACGACAACGTATTAGTGCCATTTAAATAATGTAGAATTTTTTTTAAATCGTTTGTACAATTTAATAAATCGTTTGTACGATTTATTAAATCGTACAAACGATTTACTAAATTGTACAAACGATTTATTAAATCGTACAAACGATTTATTAAATCGTACAAACGATTTAATAAATTGTACAAACGATTTAACAAACAAATTGTACAAACGATTTATTAAATTGTACAAACGATTTACTAAATTGTACAAACGATTTATTAAATCGTACAAACGATTTACTAAATTGTACAAACGATTTATTAAATCGTACAAACGATTTACTAAATCGTACAAACGATTTATTAAATCGTACAAACGATTTACTAAATCGTACAAACGATTTATTAAATCGTACAAACGATTAAAAAAAAATTCTACATTGTTAAAATGGCACTAATACGCCGTCGTCATTTCTGTTTAAGAAATAATATTTTGTTCTTTGAAACCAACTTTTTTTTATTCGCCCACCCGAGAGTTAGGAGAAAAGGCGGAATTAGATAATTTCATTTGATAAAAAAAATAAATTTTGAATGATAAAATAATTTTAAATTCCGTTTTAAATGAATTTCACAGGAATTTCTAGTTTTAGTAACCATGGCAATACTGTTCAGCGAAATCAGAAACTGATGCACTAGTTTATGTATCTTAGTGTAGTCTACGTGTGTGCCAAGTTATATTGAAATCAGACCAAAACTGTAGGAGGAGTAGCATTTTGATAAATTGTTTACAGACGACGGACCCCTACCATCGCATATGCTCTTCTGGTCTCTGAACAGTAGAGCTAAACACACCATATGATTTCAATGTAAACATGGATGTTTGCTCTGAAGTCTTAAAATCATAATATACCAGTATAACAGATAAACCAACAAGGGCCAAACTTTGTATCAAATCTCATATCAACTCTCAACCACCTTCGGGCTGATGTTAAAGTCATGGACAGATGTGAGTTGTGATACAGATTTACCAAGAATTATGTCGGTAGATATTGCAATAGTGCCAATGCCCAGCACTTGATCTCGTAAACATATATATCGAGAGTAACTTACCTTTTATCATATATTTTTGGTTTCAACAAAAATATAAAATCCTTGTAATATTCATTAGATAATAGGTACAATTAAAATGAAAGATTTAAAATTGTATTTACAATTTTTAATGTATTTATTTAATAAAAAATAATCAACAAAAATAACATTTGGCGGACGCGTGTTAGCAAGAATTTAAACACAAACACAGTGTGAAGCGGGGCAATACCCCATCCGACAGTTTATCTCACACCACTGCTGCATGCCCGGGGTCTTCTTCCAGACCGTAGTGGGTCCACACTTCTTTTTGCGGCTCATTCCCCCAGGAACGGGACGAGCACCGCTGCCGTTAGAAGCAGCAGTTGTAGAGGAAGGAGATTTTGATTTTGTTGTCGTTGCTTTTGGTTTTTGTGTTGTTGTTGTTGTCGTTGGAGTTGTAGTAGTGCTTGGTTTTGTCGTTGTGGCTTTTGTTGTAGTTGTGGTTTTCGTTGTCGTTGTCGGAGTTGTAGTGCTTGTCGTCGTTGTTGTTGGTTGTTTTGTCGTCGTTGTTGTTGTTGGTTGTTTTGTCGTCGTTGTTGTCGTTGGTTGTTTTGTCGTTGTCGTTTTTGCGCTTGTGGCAGCATTCACTTGGTTCCCACTCTTGCTGTCTATTGCTATATCGGAACAGCCATAGAATTCCTCCTGGGATCCACACCCTATACACCCCTTTCCTGTGGGATCAACGCCCCAGCTGTTTCCTTCAATAAAAATTATTTTTATTTTAACAGAGCACTTTTAAGAAAAAGATTGAAAGCTCCATATATTTTTGTAGTTTAACATTCATGTATTTGTACAATCAAGTTGTGCTTACAAATTTTATATCAATCACTATGAAAAAGAGATTTTTCAGTGTCATTTCGGTTTTCATGACGTGGCGACGTCTTGGTGCAACATTTTTTAAAGATTAAGTATTAGATACTAACAAAAGAACTTTGATAGCAGAAAACGATAGGGAAATGTTAATTGAAAATCAACTCTTAAAAACTTTATATATTGGATTTTAATGATATTTTAATTAACCTGTGTGGTATTTCCATTGTAAGATGCATTGAGTACACGTCAGACCGGGTGGTAGCCGTAACTGAGCATGGTGCATGCCGACAGCCGTAGATATGTGCATCCTTCAATAAAAACACAGAATTAGAAATTAATCTCAGAATATCTAGCCTGAATCAAGCTTTTCTCGGAGAATAAAGAAGATCAATAAAAATAAATAAGTAAATTGAAAAAAATATATAAAATTAAAAATATAAATAATCAACCCCGAAAAGTTTATAAAAAGAAAATATTAAATCTCGAATGATGCATTTTATTTTTTAAAAAAAGAGAAGAGGAAAATTCATGAAATTTAACATCAAACATGTTTGGAAGGAACTGGAGTTAGATGTATATTGATATGAAAATTGGTATAAATCTGAATTAATACACTGCATATACATGTACAAGAATTCAGTATTTCATCTTTCTATGTATTTAATTCCTTATTTACTTAGTAATTAAGAACAGGAAGAAGTACCACCAAACAGATATTTAATCTACGAATAATCTACGAATGGTACGAGAAGTACCAACAACACCAGCAAGACCTCTGCCATGTGGTCATTGACTTAAAAAATCCTTCGATAGAGGGTGCCATGCAGCCTTTTAGACCACCATGAGGAAATAAAACATCAACACCAACCTTGTTCGAGTGATCGAGAGATATACATGTACAACAAGGCCACTAGTGGAATTCTTTTGAACAATAGAATTGGTGACTTGTTCCATGTTAGGAGTACGCCAGGGCTATCTGCTTTCTCCCATCCTTTTTAACATCTTCATTGACAGGATTATGGAAGATGCTCTCGATGATTACAAAGGCACAGTTTCCATCGGAGGAAGAACCGTAACAAATCCCTTATGACATAGATGACTTTGCAGAGAAAGAGGCTGAGCTTACCAGCTTGGTGAATCGCCTTGACCAAGCAGGCTCTGCAAATGGCAAGGAGATTTGTGCAGAAAAACAAAGCTGATGACCAACAACGCTCACGGCATCACTTCAAGAGTCAAGGTCAACGGAACATGTCTGGAAATAGTGAGGGCACTTAAGAACCTCGGACCCATCATATCAGATGAAGGTTTCAAACCAGAAATTATAGCAAGGATTGCACAGACAACTGCTGCATTAAAAAAATTACAAACCATCTGGAGAGACAGATATATTACTCTGCGCTCGAAGTTCACGCTGATGCGTTCCCTTGCTATGTCGGTCTTACTATATGCCTGTTAAACCTGGATTCTCACTGCTGAGCTAGAGAAGAGGATTGTATTCACCGAGATGAGATGCTATAGGAAAATATTAGGCATTCATTACACTGACCATGTGACCAATGAAGAGGTCCACAGGGCAGTCACAGAAGCCATAGGACCTCACGATGACCTCCTCACTGTCATCAAAAAGCAGAAACTAAGGTTGTATAGCCACGATTCAAAATCAAGTGGCCTTGCAAAGAAAACCATGCAAGGGGCAGTTAACGGAGGACGAAGACGGGGAAAACAAAGGAAGAGATGGGAAGACAATGGTCTTGAGTGGACTGGATTGAGCCTTGCAGAATCCCAGTGAGAAACAGAAAACAGAGAATTATGGTTGACAGTGGTGGACAAGTCTTCAAAGGTACCACAACGACATCCATTTAAGTCAAGGGATAGCTTAGGTGATAGGTGAAGGTGATGTATTTTAATGAACAAGAAAAAAAATCAAATATATACCTTGTTGAATTATTGGCAAACATTAGCCGATTTTTATCGAAGCAAGCCTGTGTTGCAATTTTTTTAACGTCGTTATTTGGACAAAGACGGAACTCGAACCACCCCTTATGGTTTGCTGTAATATCCACGTCAACGTCAATTAGCTGTCCCTCAGTATAGTGTCTCGTTATGATACCGGAAGCATACTTCCCCCCTGCCTCATGGTCACGTGGCTGCGGCGCATTGTAGGGGTCGCCACAAATTCCACACTTTCCACCGTTCATCATCTGTACCTGATTTAAAACAAAGTATATGTAAGTAAAGACGAACTCAAATCAATTGTCTTTAAAAATAAATATGTTTAAGAAAAATAGCACTGTGATAAATTGCCAAAAAAGTGCCTTAATAGCAATTCTTTCTAAAGGGGTGATCTTGAGTATTCCTGTATTCTGTAAAAGTATAAGAGTATCTAAATTCAACAAATATTTACCGACACCTCATCTGAATCAAGCTAATATTTCGCCTATTAAATAATATGCAATCGCAACATTTTCAAACAATTAGATGTTGGGAACCTGTCGGGATTTTCCGAGTGGTAAGGTTATTAAGAAGAACTATGATTGCAGCTTTCTCAAATTTTCTGACCCCAAGTTCGCGTAATTTAAGGGGGTTAGGGGTGGTTTAATCCGATGTTACGAAGTAAGTATTTATGAAAAAGTTTAAACTTCTATTAAAATGTTCTCTTTTTCCAATAAAACTATAATGGTAGCTAAATAAATTATTATAGAATATAATTTCAAAGAGCATTGAATAAATTAAAAAAATAAATCCAGCATAAATACTTTTTTATTAAACGACATTTTTTATTTAAAACGGAACCCGGAATAAAAAGTCAACTGTTTAAAATTGTTAACTTTTTTGTAAAGTTTGACTTCCTCTCGCTTTTTGACACATGGAATTGACACACTTCCATGTTTGATCAAATAATGGGTGAATTTGGTGCAACAGAAGCGAGGATTAGTGCCAAAACACGGAAAAACAGAATCATTTCCTGACTAGTTTCCCCCCTAGGCATCAGTCGGTTGTTACGACACCGTACCTAAATAAGATACCATTTACAATATTCACTGTGTTTGCAGAACATGATATGAATCATGTGTGTTGCCCAAATATTTGGTCCGAGAACAAGACTTCGATTAAGAACAAACTTGTGCGCGCGATGCACTGGTGCAAACTTCTTTGCATGGTACGCTGTGGGTACTTGATTGGATCAAAACAAACCTGCATAAACTTGGAGACACGCCTTAAATAATCCTAATCTTGACAAAATAAAAAAAAAAACATAAACAGTATAGACTAAGAAGGTTTAAAAAAAAAAGAATAATACAAAAATTACAAATTTGAAGTGTACACTTGAACTTGAGTTCGTTGCCGGAGCCTGATAATCGATGCTCGCGTTTTATCTCGGTCTAGTTCGACGGAGCCCTAAAAACTAGAATTATTTTGTATGAAAATAGAATTAGAATTTCTTTAAACTGAGTGTGCCTCGTTAATTAAAAAAAATTCATTTAAGATTTTTTAAGTTTGACTGTAAAATTTTTGCAAGCATTAACAGTAAATATTATAAGAAAAAATTCAGTATGTCTAAAAAAAATTCAAACATTTGTAAGCGCTCAGTTACATATATTTCTTTTTCACGTTTTTCTTCCTCCAAAACCTTGAAAATACACAACGTTAATTCTAGTTGCGACAAGTTAGGAGCATTATCGATTACACATGTACGTTACATTCATAGTCCCATACAGTAGAGTCCTGTGATAAAAGATATATATTTTCGATTTTGTTTCACTTAATTATTCTATTTCATTTATTTCTTTTGAAAATAATTTCCTCACATTTCTCAGCAACTATGGCAAACTATCTCTAGGCGATACAGTGTATATAAAAAAACTGAAGTCAAAACAATATTTCACAATTGAGAATGTGAGAATATTTAAAGAAACGATAGAAAAAACTGTTTAAAACTTGTTTTAATCACATATCCGAAAAACCATTATAGAAATGTGATTATATAGCATCTGTATAAGATACACCTAGAGAGGATGTCTGTTTTTGATTATGTTAACCAAGAAAAACAAGGTTATTTTTGAAGATTTATAAAAAAAAAAATAAATAAAAGTTAGCCTCATTTTCGTGAAATATTCTACTTTTTTCAAACCAAAATAAAGCATAAATAAATCTTCATTTTTACATGTACAATACAATAGTATACTTTATATAATTTCTCTTGGTACACAATATTACATTTTTCAACAATTAGGATACTAGTATTCAAATGGTATTATGGGTTAATTATGAATTACTTAAAAAAATTATTCCTCTCGTCTCAGACTCTCAGATCTAGAACTTCAATTTTTACTTTTTATTTGCATATAGGTAAAGTGTGAATATTGGTACATTTTCGGTGCACTCTTATATTTGATTTGTACCAAGAATTTGCTTGTGTTTCAATTTGAAGTCAAATGCATTGGTTTTCAAAATGGAGAAGAAATGTTTTTTTTTAAATAAATTTAAAATAAAATTAAAATAGAGCAGACCAAATGTATATGAACTCATGAGTAGTATATGAAGCCTATTTAAAATTGCCCTACCAGTTGCAAAAGTGTTATGCTATATCTTTACTTAAATCATCTATTAAATAATATTTTTCATTAGAATTTACTTGTTTTTAAGTAAGATTTTCCCCAAATTTATTATTCATCATTCTTTCAAATTCTGGACATATTACAATTATTTACTTCAAAATTATTTATCTTGTGTCAATTCATATGTTTTGAAAAAATTAATGGAGATGACTTTAAGAGTATTTGACTATGTATGATTTTACGAATCCATGGTCAATAATTATTTACCGAAAATCCTCCGCAGAACAAGGCATTGTCGTCGTAGTTATGGTTGGTATGAAACCCCTTTCTCCACATGGTACTTCTTGCCGGGGGCTCCCACAATCTTCCATGCCCTGAAGCGTAATTCACAACATTTAGGCAAAAGTAAACGTAAAGTATCAACAGTCTCGCCATGTCTGAGGACAGTTTCCAGAATCAGCTCTCAAATATTGGTTACGTATTGATATACCCGAAACAAGTCCTTCCTGATTGTGAAAACACGCCCAAATTCCGATGCATTTCTTCAATCTAATAACCGGCACTCAAAATATGTTTAACCCCTTTTTAACGCCTTACCCGTAGATAGCAGTTTAGCCAATCTAAGCTTAACTCTGCATAACAATGAAGTTTGTCAAGTCCGAAATAAATAGATCGATTAGTTTTCTCCGCATGAATTTACAGATTGGAAGTTGGTATTTATTCCTAGTTTTGATAAATTCATACCTATCAGTGTTGTACAAATACGGGACTGATATCTTTTACAAGTTTGATTGTTACTACAAATATCGACACGTCACTCCCAGACCCTGGTGAGCAAACACAAGCTAAGACGATGATCATATATCAAGAACACATAGACCCATCGGTATTTAATTTCAATAATCCGGCAATAAATTAAAGAGTCTTACAGTTATCTGACGAAATAAAAACAGATCTGAAGTCTGAAAGCGTGTCATCAAATAAAATCCTCCTTCCAGATTTGTTCGTTGGGTTTCATAAAAACAAAATATTTACCGGAATGTCAACAAAGGGGCTTATCTTCATAGACTTTATTAACCACTTAATTCCTGATATGATTAGTTATAAGAGGGTAGGTAAGAATCCAAAGAAATAAGTCACCCACTGACATTTTCATACTAACTACAGTTTCCTAATAATCAGAAATCGGTATAAAAGAAAGTAAACATCGGGCGGTTGTAAAATGTAATCACGTGTTTTATTTTCAATGATAAAATGTAATTTTCTTTGAACTTATTACATTCTGTTATTTATGTACATGATTATTTTTCACATTCCCATAAAGTTTAAGACTAGATAAACATACGAATACCAGTAATAAACTAGATGTAGCTTAGATGTCATAAAGAAGCAATTTCTTTTGACTTGTCACACTTTTCGAAGATCGTCTTCTCTTATTACAAACTGTGGACCTTCTGATGGGTACTTTTTGCACCCCCTTTAAGACTCAGTAGAGCATACCTTTAAATATCATATTAAGCAGGATCGTTGCCACAAAAACGCCAGTAAGCATTTGACTCAATGCCATATAAATTGTATTCGCTGACAAAATCATTGTATCAACCAAACGAATACCCAGCAAATGTTTTCGTACTAATTATTAATTTTTTGGGTTCCCCATACAATGTAGCAAAACATGGTGACTGCCACTAAATGTTTCGCGATGGGAAACCAAAAGTTTGTGTCTGATCGAAAAGTAATATAAGAGATTCATAGTGGCAATATGTAACAAGATTCTGTGAAAGTCTAATAAAATTTCATTTATTGGTATAAGAGAAGTTAAGGATTAGAGATGGGTAGTCCTCTATGTTTTGCTATGAGAAACCCAAAATATGTGTCTGAAAAAAAATAAAATAAGAGGTTTACAATGGCAATATGTAACCAAGATACTGTGAGAGTCTCATAAAATTTCATTGGTATGAGAGAAGTTGCGGATTTGATATGGGTATCCCAAAGCGTAACAGTCGGACAGACGGAAGGAGACCCCTAACACTATAACGCTTTTCAAGCGGGAGCATGGGTATAATAAAAAAAACAATTTCTTAAATAAAGAAACATATTGGGCATTTTTTTCAGAAATAACACCTCTTTCTGCAAAAAAAAAAAAAAAAAAAAATGAACGTGACAAGAATCATTCTAACACGTTCGTCATTTTAAGTCATTCAAATGCTTCCTTGAAGAATTCCAAAGACACCTGCTTTTACCCAGCTGTTCGATAACCAGGAACAAACTTGAGAATTAAACAGTCAGATGAGTTGAAATAAATCAAGAATAAGACATACCTACAAGATTATAACATACAGTACAGGCAACGCGGATCCCGTATTAGACCGCGTCCCCTCCGCGTCCCCTCCGCGGTGTATTAATCCTTTCCGCGTTACACCGTCGCGGGTTTTGATCGCGGTGCTACCTGAGACCGTGTTTACACCGCGGCGGGGCCCGCTACCGTTATTCTTCAGCTTAGATGTTCTTACCTGTAAAGTATTGTCGATTTTTAATCGTGTCGAAATGAGGGGGGGGGGGGGGGGGGGGGGGGGAATTACGACCACATTAATATTAATAGATTTATACCATTACATGGATTCTTTAAAAATTCATTTTTAAGTTTTATCAAATTGTTTAATGAAAAACATCTTTCTTTTTTTTTTATAAATGGTCACTCAAAATTAATTAATTCTCAAAATCGTCTGTTAACAGTAATACATGTACAGTTTAGGATGAAATAAAGTCGAATAATTAATTGAATATATTAACTTAAGTTTATTTTCAAAATCAATAATGCTGCCCCAAATGATATTCAAATTGCTAAAAAGGTATAATTAAAATTTAAAGAATGCCTTGATATCGCTTCTCTTTATATGCACTGTAATCCGGTGTTCACAATTAGCCCGTGCAGTTGCAATTACATGTAGCTATGTGTTTATTTATCTGCGAGATTATATCAGTCATTTGGTTTCATTTAGAAAAGTACCGTTACTTCTGTATACATGTCTGTTATAAATAATAGCATGAAAACCGATGATAGATAGTGATACAGAATTACAATTAAATTTTAACAAAACACGCCTAAGTGTAGGAATACCGTTGCTCCATTATTATGCGCTACACTGTAAGACTATGAACTAAATATCGACGATTTTTTTTGGGGGGGGGGTTCTTGTTAATAAAATAATCACAGGTATTTCTATTCAGAATATCAATAATATCATAGCTAGTATTTGAATTTATTTCTATTTTCTGCTCTTTTCGAAAATTACAAAAATCATGTTTATGAACATAAACAAATTTCAGATTTTTCCGGTTCAAATAAAACACAAACATAAATATGGGCCCTTAAAATATTTGAACACACAACACAGAAATTAACTTATTTTAATCAGCAAGTTGCCATGCTTCAAGTTTTCAGATGTTTGTGTAACCGTTCGGTTTTCCTCAGGTAAGTTTGGTGTGGAGTGGAGCTTACTCGAAGCGGATGAGAAGCCCCGAGGGAACGACGCTGTCTAGTGTACATACTACCTATATACACAGGATGTTACCTGAGTGTATTACCTGTATGCGTTTTCCTACGACATTGTAAAACGAAGCCGTTTTTTTTTTCATGTGTAGCTCATGAATTGAAATGCATGAAATAAAGAATGTTTTTGTTGCAGACAGAATCCTTTTTAAATTTTTTGTTTCAAATAAATATTTTCAATTATTCGACAAATTTAATATACTGTGTTTTTCTTAATCAAATTTTATATAAAAAAAAAAATACATTTTTTTTACCACCAAAATCTGTCGTTGTAATCTGGCGACAAAAAGGCAAGTAATTCAAATGTACATATTCTAAACGAAAGAAGAAAGTGGATCATGAACAAGTCTCTCTATAAATAACAATAAAACTTAGACAAATTCGACAAATGGTCAATAAACTGATAAATCAGCGGTAGTTTTATTCGCTAGACCTAAGAAATTGATATACTGATCAAAAAGGAGGAAAAACGATCATGCACGTGCCTTAATATTGTGATATTTTTCTTTTCTCTCTCTCTCTCTCTCTCTCTCTCTCTCTCTCTCTCTCTCTCTCTCTCTCTCTCTCTCTCTCTCTCTCTCTCTCTCTCTCTCTCTCTCTCTCTCTCTCTCAATCTTCTAACTGGTACAGATATAAACAGACACGAAATAACATAGTAATGGATCATTATTTGATTTAATTAATATCAAATACTTCATTAATTTGTTTAAATTTTTTTTTTTAACTTTTATTCTTTTTATACACTCCGTTTAAAAAAAAGCAACAATAATTTGACACAAATTACAAGGCTAATAACGCATCTGAAAATGATATCGATGAAATAAAAATGAAACAATGAATCAAATGTGTTGTTGAATGGCTAGACAACGATGTGCACATCCAGCGAGCGTTACCCAAGGTATACTATAAGACAGGTGTGAAACCCCCAGGGCATGTCGTTTACTGCTCAGGCACTGCTAATCACAATACACAGGAAATGATCGCGGCTAATACTTAATACACAAAGAAACAGAATTTGTCAAAGAAAACAAAAATATATGAATTTTTGCATTGAATATTTATTAATATAAACTATAATTTCGACTGTGAAGTTAATAATTACACCTGCACATCCTATCTTATCTATTGAACACGAAAATCGAGAAATATTAAAATTAAAAAGAAAGACATTGTATTAAAAAGTAAAACATGTTAATATATTTTTTCTTGATCTCTTGTATAAAGTTCACGTGCTCAAAGTTAACTCTCGTCATCGAATGCTTTCCGTTCATTTGACAATTTGAGAAAAATGCCTGCACATTTATATAAAAGAGGGAAATACATTAAAGAGATTTAATTAATTAAATTAACTTAATTTGGGAACAGAACATAAACGATGAGAAATAAAGAAGAATAGAACTTTTTCTTGATATCTTGGATAAAGAAAATTTAAGTTCACGTGCCCACTACATGTAACTGCAAATGCTCGTCATCGGATGTTTTCCGGTAATTTGACACTTTAAGAAAAAGCCTGTACATTTTATATACAATAAATCGAAATTAATTAATAAACAATATGAAGATGTACATTTTTTAAAAGATGTACATCTTTTTTTTTCAAATGAATGCTGAAAATCGTTCATCGAAACTTAAACAGTCTGAGTTCAACATTTATTACAGTTTGCATATAATATAAAGATTAAAAAAAAAACTAATTAAAATTTCTAGTATTTAATTTTGTTTCCTGATAGATTATTAATAACATAAATTAATTAACCAATTGCAAAGACCTAACAATTTAATGAAATTTTCTATTCAATTTCAAAGATTGATATGTAATTTTAGAAACAAAAATAAACTTATTTTTTCTTAGTTTATATTCTATTCATAGCAAAATTTATTAATAAACACCCGGGTTTTTTTTTTTTTGTTTGTTTGTTTGTTTGTTTGTTTTTTTTTTTTTGTTACAGGGAAAATTCGGAAATTTCAATTCGGGGAGATAACTCCCGTTTGTTTACGATACTAATGGTCAGTAATTGATTGATGATTTAACCGCGGCGGGGACAGGTAAGTGATGAATTTCCCGCGGAGGGAACGCGGTTTACCTGTCTACCTGGCCAAATACCGCGTTGTGATTATACCGCGGCGGGGACGCGGGAAATACGGAATCCGCGTTGCCTGTACTGTAGTAACACTCGACTTTTCAGAAATGCATTTAGAGGTTTCACAAAACGTCAACATTCAATAAAACTAAATAACTTGTATATCAGGAAAGTTTATATGAAAAATTACGGCGTTTTCCCAAAAGTGACTAAGAAGGTGAGTGAACAAACTGAAAAAATTCTGTTTTATGGTCTTGTACAAAATGGCGAACTTTTTATCACATTAGTTAATACTTTTTTTAAACATCTCCAAACTGTTACGCTTTGGGTTACCCGTCTCTTATCCGCAACTCCTCCTATACCTCTGATTAAAATTTAATGAGACTTTCACAGAATGTTTTTTATTGTTACATAATGCCATTGTGCACCTCCTATTTTATTTTTTTTTAATCGGACACATATTTCGGGTTTCCCACAGCGAAACATTGAACTGTCATTCTTTCTATGCTATTGAAGGGTACCCATCTCTTATCCACAACTCCTCCAATACTACTGAAAAAATTTAATGATGCTTTCCCAGATTCTTTGTTACATAATGCCATCGTGACCCCCGTTTTACTTTTTGATCTGACACTTATTTCGGGTTTCCAAGAGGAAAACATGTACTTTGCCATTATAATGATATGGGAGGCGGGGTAAATCATTTCCTCTTGTTTGTTTTTAACGAGGCTGGGGTGTGGCAGCCATTTTCAGACTATTTTTATCTCCTTTAAAAGGAGAGCTCCATATGAAGATATAGAAAATGATCAAATTTTAAAACTAAAATGTATGAATTTTTTCTTTGTGAAATGATTGTAGACAGCTTAAGTTACCGTATCTAAAAAAATAAGTTAAATCTGGTGGTTAATTTGTGATTAAGTTGTTGACCCCCCAGCCTCCTTAAAGTCCTACTTGAGAACTTTTCACTTATAGGGAGACGCCACCACTTGCCCCTGGAGAGTGCAAATTTTGTCGTATACACTTACGGCCATTGAGCAGAAGGAATCTTTTACGTGCCAGCAGACACGGGACTTCGGTTTATACAATCTCATCTGAAGGACCGGTCATCACATACCACACAGTGGTATTTGAACCCGCGACGTTAGGATCAACTTCTTACTTCGCGACTCTGTACAAACACTCTAACCACTGCCTCACGCAGGCAACTAAAAGAATTCCTATATGAACTAGTCGTGTATGAAATCATGATAGTGTAAACACAAAATTGGGTTTACATGATAATTTTACTCCCGCTTTAAAGTGAGAGGGATATAGTGATCGGGATGTCCGTCCGTCTGTCAGTACGTCCGTCCACCTGCTACGCTTTGGTGAACCCATCTCTTATCCACAACTCCTCTTATACCACTTAATGAAATTTAGTGAGACTCTCACAGAATCTTTGTTACAATCATCGTCGCAAACCATGTCCAAGATGTACGATCCTCTCCCATTCTGGCCGTGGTCGAATGAGAAATTCATTAAAATATTGACCAATGCGAGTAAAGCATAGTTGGGAAATGAACTTTGTCGCGACCTTTCAATACCCTTTCGCGGTTTACGAAATATTTAAAAATTTGTGAACTAATGATGTCAATGTTGATTTCAATTGCGATGGAAAGATACATTGGTCAAGAAAAAACTTCTGTTTAATTATTTTATCATGTATTTTAGAATTTTAGTCATTCTCTTAGGAGGCTTCCGATCCTTTCCTTTCTGAAGACGGTTACGGATAGTAATATGATGAGTTACGCCAATAATGATGACATAATCGGTGATGGGAACAGTATTCAAACCTACATCCTGGAATTGTTTTATTAGGATACAGTTTAATTTAAAAAGATATTTTATTCATACATCTAAAAGTGAACAAGATTGGACAGAAGACGCAAAATTTGTTAAGCTTAATACATAATAAATTAATAATTGGAGCAAAAAAGTAAGAATATACAAAAGAAGAAAACAAACAATGAAAAAAGTAACAAAGGAAAAATACAGAAAAAATATTCATATGTACAAAGTAGTACCGGATAGGAAAAAAATAAAAAATATTACAATATATTTACATCCGCTAAATATTTTCTCCTTTATTTCTTAAGAAAACCCATTGCGTTAATCACTGCATGAACTACAGTCGGCATGTCCCATGTACAGATTTCTTGATCAGTACATGTCTGTTCCATCAATGAAACGTACAGAGATGTTCGCATCATTAATACAATAATTAATCGTTTTAATCCTACTTTAAATGATTATTTAAACAGATATAAATATAAACAATAAAATGTCTTTCTTCCTTTGTTATTACTTGAATTAACGGAGGCAGCTGTTGCAGAAAAAATCTACATAACCCGCTTACGCGGGTTATGTATTTTTTCTGCAACAGCTGCCTCCGTTAATTCAAGTAATAACAAACAAAGAAAGCATTTTATTGTTGAAATCCTAAACATTTCTTATATGACAGAGCATGTATTTATCGTTTTGCTGATTTATAATAGTTATTATATGTACAGCTTCAAATATTTGTATATTAATACCAAGTCCATGATTAGGACTACCATTTAACATTAAATCAAATTCAGAGAAATCATCATGATTTTTAATCAGGATACATAAAAGCATTTTATTGTTGAAATCCTAAACATTTCTTATATGACAGAGCATGTATTTATCGTTTTGCTGATTTATAATAATTATTATATGTACAGCTTCAAATATTTGTATATTAATACCAAGTCCATGATTAGGACTACCATTTAACATTAAATCAAATTCAGAGAAATCATCATGATTTTTAATCAGGATACATAATGATAACCATATTAAACAGAAACAATAAAATTGCCTTTTAATTTAAGGCAGCTTCAAAAACTAGAACTTAGGGTTTAAAACTAATGAATCATTTACTGAATAAAAAATACTGGTTTTGTTGAAGATGATACTAAAGTAAAAAAAGATAAATGTGATCCCAGTGAAAAAAAATATTCAGAATAAAAGAAGACAGTGTTAATTGAGATGATCGAAATATTATTAAAATAACTACGGTCTTACCGTAGAACCATCTTTGATAAATACATTATTTGGTAGGTATGCTAACTACAGAAACATGTTTACAATTCGAATTTTTCACCTTTTTATCCCCTGTTCTGTAAAAGGCTAAATGTACATCAAACAATGATACCTGTGCATGCAATTTGCCAATTTCAAACCCAAAGTCTAGTTATTTAGTATATATTTTGCTTTCATTTTCCCATCTTTAATATCAATGTTGAAAAGCTTGACGAGGATTTCTTTCTGCCAGATCCTCACCAGTCTATGGAGCGTCATGTGACTTGCTAGCTTGTATACGACGGACAGCTTAAAACATCCCAAACTCACCGACTGCCTCACTTCCCCTGCTTTGATGGTGGTGCGCACGCAGCCAGACACACTGTTTTCGCTGACATTGACATGGCGGAAATGGAAACATACTTTTGTTTTGTTGTTTCCGATTTGAACTTCCTTACAAACTGACTGTGAACTGTTCACTGAAAAAAAATAAAAGCACCAAGAAATGAAACTGAAATGTTTCAGTTCGTAAAGCAAAAAGCATCTTTGATACTTTTTTATGCGTTACCTGGAACATCTTGTTGTATTGCAGTTTTAGCATCAATTTCTAATTTGGCTGCAAACATTTGTTTCGTTTTGTCGTACTGGAATTTGCTGCAAACTGTAAGCATTCAAGATTAAAAAATGTATTTTGATTTGTTCCAAATACAATTTCACTTAAATTTTAATGTATATTTTTCTACTAAACATTACTAAAATACCATAATGCTTCGTTTGGAAGGCCCTGAGGGTCACGTTTCGACAACAATTGCAAGATCCAGCTGCTGAACACACACAATGTTCTCCGATATCGTAGGGACTTTCAGCGCTGTTGTCTTAGTTTAAGAAATAGATTTAAATATCATATTTTCATGAATTCATAAATTCAAAAAGAAACAAAGAATACGTTCTCAAGTAATCAAGATATGATTTAGCCTTAAAAGTTGCTTTCCATTTAAAATTTGTTTTTTTCCTACATGTATAAAGTTTCATTAAGATGCTAAACATTACCTATTGCTGAAATAATGTATTCAGCTTTAGTAAGCACAATAATGAAAATTGCCAAAGTAGCTGCTGCTCCTGCCATTTTCAGCACCAGACTAAAATATTAAACCAGAGATGATGAGTAATAAATAAAGTATCATGTGATCAATGAAGGAAATTCTAGTATATGATGTAAAATACTTCCAGCTTAACCTTGCTCAGCATTAGCGAAAATTGGATTGAAAAGATATTCAGATATAATTCATATATAGTTTTAAAGACTTTTAATTTGTTTGAAAGCAATATAAATTGAGCCTTAAAGTCACAAACAAACCTTTGTGTCCATTATAATCTTCTAATGTGCTTTTTTAAGTAAAAAATACCAATGACGTTGACTTTATTCAAATAATTCAGGATCAGGCTTCGAAAATACCTTCAGTTTGATTTAAAAGCAACCTTTGTGTCAAATGTTAAAGTTCTAGATCTGCTTTTTCAAATTTCAAAGTTGTTGGTTAAGCGCAATGTAATAATTTTTACCTTATTTAAATAGACTCGTCAACGTGGCACAGTGATTAGAGTGTTTGCTTTAGAATCACGGAGCAAGGATTGCTCCTTACGTCGTAAGTTCGAATCCCAATGCAGGACGCAAGAGCTGTCCTTCGGATGAAACCGTATAAAACGAGGCAAAGAATCTTACCTCCTCTCTAACTAATGTATACAGTGCATGTTCAAATTGATAAGTTTTCATTTTTAAGTTGTTTACACTTTTTTCATTAAGAATTTCCGTTTTAAACCATAAAAAATATTATTATTGATATTACAAGTACTTATCATCGCGTTCACTTCCCTGTTTATTCTAATTAGAAAAAAAATCACTTGATCGTATACTTGTAATTAATTAAGTGCGCAATTGATAACGAATATATTGTGCATAACTATAGTTAAATCGATATCCTGCAATGCCGTGCCCTTAAAGTGTTAGATTAATTAATTCCGTTTATACCAAACCTCAAATATCCCTAGTCTTGAAATTTCATGAGTATCATGATCAATGTTTGGTCTAATGAAACTTATGGAGATAACCAACAGTATTCAATATCAAGTGTATACAACAATAGAAAATAGGAGCAGAGCAAACACGGACCTCCAAAACATTAGAGGTGGGATCAGGTGCCATGGAGGGGAGAAAATTTCTTCTTTTATTCACAGAGATACTCTTTTAAAGTTTTGGAATGATCATATATATAGCTGCAATATTGTAGCCCTCTCCGATTTTTTTTTTTTGGGGAGAGAAAAATATCAGATAAAAAAAAATCGGAGAGGGCTACATTATTGCAGCTATCATATATAGTATTCATTTTCCACCGTATAACTGAGAAGATGAAAAGGTATCACATGAGCTACATTCTGAGTAACAAGTCGGTTAAAAAAATGCGTTTCCCCGCTTTTCGGGTCTTATTGACTGGGGTGGAAAGATCGAAAACTATTATCACTTTAATCAAAGGCTGTAAGCACTGAAAGCAAGTCTAGATTTTCATTCCCATACCGACAAGTGAATATAAGTGAAAAAAATTCGAAAGGAAAACAAAAAGCGATAGCAATTTCTTGCTTCTTGTTAATATTTTGTCCCCCGCTTGAAAAGTGGGGGATATTAATTTGGGTCTGTCCGTCTGTCCGTCCGTCCGTCTTTCTGTCTGTCTGTAACGCTTTTGTTTCCACACGATATCTCGAGAACCCTTTGAGCTTTCACAATGAAATTTTGCATAGCAACCCCCTATGGACTAAAAAAGAGCCCTACTGATTTTGAGATTAAAAGGTCAAAGGTCAAGGTCATAAATTCGCAAATTCTGTCTGTTATTACACTTTCGTTTCCGCGCGATATCTCGAGAACCCTTTGAGCTTTTGCAATGAAATTTTACACAACTCCCTGTGGTCTAAGGAAGACCCCTATTGATTTTGAGGTCAAAAGGTCAAAGTTCAAGGTCGTAAATTTATACATTCTGTCTGTGTGAAACACTATCCTTTCAAGGCGATATTTCAAAAAGATTTTCAGCTTTTGCAATGTAATTTTAAAGTGTCCCGCCCGTTTGTTTTATTAGTATTTATTGTATTACATGTCGCTATTTTTAGCACAGGGGCATGAGGAGAGTTATTACGTATAAAACAGGTTCTCTGCGGACTTTATATTCTTATTACATTAGAACTGTATAATAAAGGTTAAATTAGACACCATGCATTGTGTCTAATTGTGTAAAATTTTGACAATATCGAACGTGAATATATAAATACATATATGTGACTTCATCTTTGCATATAATTTTCGCCAGGGAAAAGAAGTTCCGTTGTCTAGTGGTATGTCTCTCGCTTCACGTTTGAGAGGTCGCGGGTTCGAATACCGGGCGATTCATTTTTTTTTCAAAATACTTTTTTTTTACTAAATGATAGTATTCAGCATGTGAAATGAAAAATTTAAGAGGTCTGGCTTGTACAAACTCATAAAATCATCATTATAATGTGATAAATATTTCATATAATAAGAATTCTCTATACTCATAATAAAGAATAAGCAATCAAATCTTTATGTGCATATTGCACATACATGTATTTTATTTGCTTCAGTATATATGTATACATTTAATAATTCTACAAATTCAGTCAGGGGGATCCGACTTTTTCCCTAAGCGGGGGACACGAATTCTCTGAATTAGCTTGTTTTTTCTATACATGCCAAGGAGACCAGTAAAGACAAAAGCGTAGAAATATTTTATAGCATCACAATGTCTCAGATCATTTTAACATTTCATTCATTTTGGTTCCAATTTGATAAACAATATAATAATTGAATAGATACAGTAACTAGTAAACCAAGGCAAATTTTTGGTAAGAAATAAAAGCAACAAAGCGTCCGAAAAAATTCAGGACCAAGCATCAAGTGCAATCCTCCTTTGTCTTCGAAAATGTCCCGTATACCTGTTCAGATCAACTGCTTAGGACCCTCGAATAGTTTGATCTCACCTCTGAAATAATTGAGGGTCCTATTTAAATTAAGCATTATTTAAAGATTTGTGTATTTTTTCTTTAGATCGGTTATGATTTCAACACTGTTGTCAGAGATCTAAACCTCACCGATCTTTCTCTGATGAACTGATGGCTTGTACAAACTCATAAAATCATCATTATAATGTGATAAATATTTCATATAAAAAGAATCCTCTATACACATAATAGAGAATAAGCAATCAAATCTTTCTGTGCATATTGCACATACATGTATTTTATTTGCTTCAGTATATATGTATACATTTAATAATTCTACAAATTCAGTCAGGGGGATCCGACTTTTTCCCTAAGCGGGGGACACGAATTCTCTGAATTAGCTTGTTTTTTTCTATACACGCCAAGGAGACCAGTAAAGACAAAAACGTAGAAATATTTTATAGCATCACAATGTCTTAGATCATTTTAACATTTCATTCATTTCGGTTCCAATTTGACAAACAATATAATAATTGAACAGATACAGTAACTAGTAAACCAAGGCAAAATTTTGGTAAGAAATAAAAGCAACAAAGCGTCCGAAAAAATTCAGGACCAAGCATCAAGTGCAATCCTCCTTTGTCTTCGAAAATGTCCCGTATACCTGTTCAGATCAACTGCTTAGGAACCCTCGAATAGTTTGATCTCACCTCTGAAATAATTGAGGGTCCTATTTAAAGCATTATTTAAAGATTTGTGTATTTTTTCTTTAGATCGGTTATGATTTCAACACTGTTGTCAGAGATCTAAACCTCACCGATCTTTCTCTGATGAACTGATGGCATTTTTAAAGCAACCCATTAGAAACTGTTGCTCTACGATGGCAGTGGCATTGATATTGACGCAGCCAATAAGTCAAGTGGTGTCCATTTTTATGTCTGAGATTTCAATGCATGCATACGTTTATCATGGATTTCTGGAGAACAATGGTGTCAAAGCAGGGTCTTGGGTTCATCTCTAAGATGTAGACCGAACTATCTTAATTTTACAATGAACAAAACATTAAAGCAACTATTGAAAAATTTATATTGCAGACAAAAGAATACCTTGAGGTTCTCCACAAAGATTATCTCCATCAACAAAGATTATCTCCATCAATCGTGATGTCAAATGCTTTTTCAGAGTTTTTGAACAACAGTCTAATGCAAATTACAAATTGTGAGCACATCAAAAAGTAACTAACTTCAATATATAGAGTCATCTCTCTTTTTCCTTTATGTTACCTTCTGAGGAATTCGAGTTTATGACAAACAGCGTTTCACAGCAGCTGCATTAATAAAGCTTACACTGACAACCTTCAACATCTAATATGTTACCTTCAAGAAAGTCATCAAAGAATTTCAACATCAAGTAAAGGCAAATTACAAAGTCATTAATGAACACTTTTAAATTTAAGAAAAGGAAACTGTTTTGAAGAACAATGCAAAAGGTTCAATTTATTAAGAAATAGTATATAACTTGTGTGGAAAATTGAAAAGGCCATGATAAAATCATGATTTGTAACCCCCTTATATTTTCGCGCTGAAAAATACAAGCGCAAGGCAAACAAAAATCAGCTTCATTATAAAATGTATGTTACAAGCTACATGCAAGAAATTTGCCTTTGCATAAATGACCCTCAGAAGAAGAACATTATTTTATGAACAAGATTCCTAAAATTGAAATTAGGAAACTTTACAAATGCTTGAAAATAAAAAAAAAATGATATCATTTAAGGTAAAAGTACATCCCCTTAAACAAAAAAACAAACAAACTAATAAAAACAGGAAACTCTTAAAAAAGTTTTAATGATATAAACTAAAAATCTGTTGCGTGGAAGTATCGTTCAATCATTCATTAATGGATACTCGAAATACACATGATTGTGATCATAATCAAGTTTTTTGAATGACCTGGCACCCAGTACTCTTTAAGTGTTAGGATAATTTTAAAGTTATACTTATTTGGTATTATAATTCCCCTAACCTTGAAATGAAATGTAAAGATAACGACAGTATTCAAACTCAAAAGTCCACTCAAACAAAACAAATAAGAAGCAGAGCAAAAATAGCTAAAACATCATATGTGAGATCAGGTGCCATGGAGGAATGACATTTCTTGCCGACCGGTTACACCCGCCGAGAGTTCCTTGTCTTGATCGGGAACGGTAAAATCCGCAGACAATTAAGTGTGTAAATAATGATCTAACAATTAATATGAAAACGCCAGTCAGCTTTAAA
This sequence comes from Saccostrea glomerata, assembly GCA_003671525.1. Taxonomy (NCBI): domain Eukaryota; kingdom Metazoa; phylum Mollusca; class Bivalvia; order Ostreida; family Ostreidae; genus Saccostrea; species Saccostrea glomerata. The sequence goes on from PRKT01000031.1 coordinate 1,401,571, forward strand.
CTTAATGATTTTGTATTTGCTGACATGGTCTTTGTATCTACCATAGAACTTACGAAATGATGTCTTTAAAACCCCAGTCACATTTCCAAAAACGACCAACGGCCGACGGGTTTTGGAGCAAAAATGGGCTTCTTTGGGTGACAGTCGGCAGTTCATCGGCCGTTGTCTTGCCCGATTTTGACCTCTTTTTTTGTCGGCCGACTATTTTTATGTCCATCGGTCCAAGTTATAATTTTTTCTGCATCGGTGGCTGATTCTTTAATTGAAATTACCGGTCGACCAGCCTTCGATCATCGTCCGACCGTCAGGAGTTAGTTTATAAAGACGGTCGTCCGTCGTACGACAATAACGGTGTTCATTTTTTCGGCCGACGTTTAAAATCAAACTGTAGCTCAGAGCTCGATGATCGGGCGACGATTGGCCGACTTGTGAATATTTAACCCATTATGATACATAACACAAACAAAATTTTGATGCATGGATTGATATATATTTTTTGAACGGAAACAACTTAAATAATTATTCCATAAGATTTAAAGAAATCTTAAATATTATTTGCTGCTTTTATGCAATTCCATACAAAATTGTTCACACATTTTCAACATTGAGTCACAAATTTATAGTATTCTGCCACTTTCCTTGCAAACATTACTTGCGTCACCTATCTGAATATAGATCTATGAAAAATATTGCTGATTTTCTAAAGAAAAAAGATCGTTTGTGTTATTTACCCAAGTCATCGGTGTCCCTAGGAAATAATGTGACTGTTCCGTGTCGCCCGATACTGTGTCGGCCGATCATGTTCTTTCAGCCGACAGGACCAGAAAAATTTGGTCGCCCGACCATCGTCTTAAATGTGACCTAGGCATAAGAGTTCGGAGAGAATACTCGAAATAGGGTATTATCCGTGCAATCGCGTATAATACTCGATATTAGGGTATCGTTGAATCCGCGAAATCGGGTATTCCGTGCAACTTTCTATATAAACTAAAGAATAAAGCAACGGCGCATTATGCCAGTTACTGTTACTTGTACATCAGTATCTTGTGGATTTATTTTTATTAAACCTAATTCATACGGTTTTCAAATAAGTTTAAAATCACACGACAAACACTGCTGGGGTAACAAAGTGGACACAATGAAGTTATTATTTTTCAATATAATTTCTAAAAACAAATAACTACACTTCGTTTGTCTTTATTTCCCATTAAAGTATTCCATATACTTAATTTTCTAATTTGTGCACTATTCACAAAACGTGAAATTTTAAAGAAATTAAACGACTAACGTCGTGTTATGTATTTTTACTGAAAAATGTATGGCGTCCCTTTCACGTGAAATATAAATTACACCTAACAGTTAGAGAGTACAGTATAAGCGAGTCATAATTGTATATCTCTGCCATAAAAGAATACCAACGTTATCAAAAAGAAGAAAATAAAATAAGATTAAATAAATACCCACGGGAAAACAGTTTGAAAATAGCTAATTGAAGGTGAGTATCTTTTTTTATGTCAATTTAGCATGAATTTTTTTATTCAAAGACACCGTAAATTTTTTGGTTGCATTGTAATCGATACAAGATATGCTATTTTACCTTTATCTTATGCATTTGTGTGAAAATTGAGAGCGAGATGTCATATGAATAGGATTTTCTTGTTATTTTTTTTTTTGGAGGGGGGTATAAATAAAAGTCAAATGTGTACATCTTTTCATGAGCTTATAATACATTGAATTTCTCAACATAGATCGAGGTACAGTCATATTGAAATATGAATTACATAGTCAAGTTTTCACATTTCTAATAGTTTTTACGTTTATGAACATGTTATTGAACAAACTGAAATAATGCAGTGTTCAATTGCCTTGGAAACTCTTGTTTTACTTCTTGGAAATTAAATTCCTCATCGGACATTAAAATTTCATTAAAATCGTAGCCACTTCCTTTCTTTATTATACTATTTGATAGACAGGGTAAATTTTACCACTTTACTTTCTATATTTTTTTTATATCGCTATCTTATACCTCATTATAATATGCTAATACAACACACTATCTGATTGGTTCTAGACAATATGTCAAAGTTTTCTTTTAGTTATTTTTATCTATGATACGTATTACTCATGGCAATAACTTTTCCTAATACTCATCTACAATGAAAAAATGTGTTTAAAAATAAACACGAATTCTAGTTACTTGTAGTCTTATATTGTGTTTGAAAATAACAGGTTGCTTTTTGTTTACCTACAATGTATATGATTTGATGAATAAATCTTCCCTACGATTAAAAATATATGACAGAGCTTAACCGACCGTGACATTCAAAGAGAAGTCTCTTGGACACATGTAGAACTCAGTTGTTTTGTCAGAGGTGGTCAAGAAGCCTTTAGCCCCCCCCCCC
>PRKT01000031.1:1404788-1414788 GCA_003671525.1 Saccostrea glomerata
AACATGCGCCATCCCATTGTTTAAGTTTTATTAGGTGATTACACCTCCTATACCCGATTTCGCGGATTCAACGATACCCTAATATTGAGTATTATACGCGATTTCACGGATAATACCCGATTTCGAGTATTCTCTCCGACCTGTTTAAAGGAGACTGTTGAAATTTGTGTTTTATCAAAATGTTTGTCAGACCATCGATTTAGACATTTTTCATACGTAGAACATGCTATTGTTTTTGTGTATGCAGGTAATAAGAAATCATGATTTGAAATTATTTATATATTGTTAAAGGAGAATGGGAAGTTAACAATCGTAAAGTTCAAGTCATCACGTTCATCATAAAGATTTGTTTGTTAGTTTACCATCAACGGCTTTTTTCGTGTAAAATATTCAGATAATTTTCTAGTAATATATGAAACAGATGTGTCAGACTCTGTGAAATCTTTAATTCAAGCTCACTGGGATATCGTGTTGAGTCTGTCGACATATAAATCAAAAGCACTAATTGTTTATTGTTTATTGTTAATGTATCATCGATATATCTAAATGTCAAATTGAAGGCCACAGCAAGTGATTTCTTCTAACAGTATAAATTTTGAATAAATATGAAAATATGAATACAAAAATATGTCTGCTAATAACTAGACGCCATTGGTACCCAAGGGAGTTTCAACATATTGTTGGACGACCTGGTCTCCCAAAACCACATACTAGATACTGTCAATCAGAAACACAAGCATCTTTTTTAAAATCAACTTCACCGTAATTGTGTATACAATCAAAATGTTAATTAAAACAATATATTTGCAAATGACCAAAATAAGTAGATTTACGAGTTCCATTTTTATTGAACAAGCACCTGTCAATGATGTCAAAAACCCAGGACTATAATTCGTCGTGGAGAATGGTTGAATAATTTTGTGAATTCAAATTTTCAAAAAAGGTTCTTTGGAATTTTTAAGTAATTACATCCGACTCAAACCACTTCTCGAATATTGTTGCACAGTCCTCCTGAAGTGTCTCCTTCAATATTGTTAATGATTTAGTGAGGAGTAAAGATAAAGACTTCGAAGAACATTTTCTGGAACCCGCTTGTATTCTTGTTTGTAAGGATTTTTATGAAGTTTCAGAATCCAATATTCGAGATATGGTATTTCAAATTCAAAAATTTGTTAGGAATATAATAAAGATATTCAAAACTGAAATATGATTTTTTAAAAGAAATGCCTCGTTAGAAAGAGAGCTATGGATAACCACTTGCAGAATTAAATCCTGGTTATTTAAAAATACAATTGAAATGAGCATTGCAAACAAAGACTACGTTGTTACCTGCTTCGTCAGCTTGTACCAGTACATATTGATCATGTAATCTATCCTATTCTGTTTTCATTTCTGAATTACTGAATTATTGAACTCAGAAGGATGAAGGGTTTCATATTGTCCCTCTATCGCTTGTCCCTCAATAGCAATTGATCTTTTGGCATATTCCATGATGCATGCCAGCAGAGCTATTGCTCTTCATCATGCCATGCTTACTGAATCATGTTAATTTCTCAAATATACTTTGTTAGGGACATGTAAATACTTTTTTTGTAAAAATAAAATAAAAATATCCCCAAGCTTTCAAGAGAAAGTGGGAAGTAAAACATGTATATTTTTAAATTATCTAACTAATCTATATTAAGTTTCACACCAATTTCCATCCGTTCTAAATACAACAAATGTGTACAAATGTTGAAAAGACGTTTTTTTTTAAAGATTTTTTTTATTAGTAATATAAAACGAAAATAATCAACAAAGACTAAACCTGTGAAATTTACATATATGTGTTCTATGAAATAGAGAAAACCATTGTGATATTCATTTAATTTGCACGATTTTTTTCTAGATAAAGTATGAATTAAATTTTTTGATGCATACAAAAAATATTTCCAAATAATAATTATGAACGTATGCAATGAGAAGTGTTAATATATTTACAGTGGACTAGTATTTAAAGTTCAACTGACTTTCCATGAAACATATGGAGATAACAAACAGTATTTAAGATAAAAAAAAATCCTTAAAACAATACAAAATAGGAGCAGTGCAAACACGAAACTCCAAAACATCAAAGATGGGATCAGGGATCAGGAGGAGTGAGCATCGCCTGCTGAATGGTCACATCCGCCGTGTGCTCTTTCTTTTGATCGGGAAATAACGGAAAAATCAGTGTATTCAGTGTATAAATAATGGACAAACAATTAGTATGAAAAATGTCAGTCGGCATTTGACTCAAGGATAAAATATTTCTTTAAGAAAATGATGAAATTACATGTATCTTAAAAAAAGAAAATAGTCATCTCGATCTCACAATGTGATCTAGGTTACATAAAATTCAGAACGGTTTTCCAGGATAAAATTCGTGTAAATGTACCGACCAGAAGTATTAAATCAGCGCATATATACATTGAATTCATTTAATAAAAAAATTTATAATTTATTCTAGATCTTCGACCAATTTTATAATTAATTTTGTTTGCAAATGCATTTTTGCTAATAATGTATCGCAACATTTTGTCTGGAAATTAAAATTAGTTTCTGATCATGATTTCGCGTTCAAAGATCAAAATTTCAGCATGATTTTTGAGAACAGCTGTCGGCATTTTAAAGCAGCCGATTTGGAACTTGTGTTCCTGAATGGCAGTGGCAACCAGATTGACGCATCCTTTGAGTCCAGTGGCGTCCATTTTGATGTCCGACAGCTCAATACAGATACTGACCATATGCTTCATGAGGGGTAAACTCGCACAGAGAGGTCGGGGGTTCTTTCCTACAGTCAACAAATTTTAATTCAATTTTAAGGAACGGATAAAAAAAATTTATGCAACAACGATTTTTTTTTTCAAATCAATTTTGAATGAATTACAGTATTGTTTTACCTTGAACTGGTTTGTCGAAAATCTCTCTTCCGTCAAGCGTAAACTTGACGTGGAAAGCTTGTTCGGTGTTGTTGAACTCCAGCGAAATACAAGCTGCAAACAGTAAGTAATACTTTCTTTAATCGATTCGTTACAATTTGATATTTAGGGAACTACATACAATTTTCTATGATACCTGTTTTAGAGAACTGAATTCTGGGTAAGCTGAGAGTTTTACAGCAGCTGCACTTGTCCTCCACACAATGACAGCCGTCTCCTCCGAAGATGTCCTCCACAAAGCTGCCCTCCAGAGGATCCTCAAGGGAGAATTCTATCCCTTGTAAACAAAGAAATTATAATGATTTATATTGAAAAAATCAGTTACTGAGAGGTTATTATTTGTGTAGATGATCACAGTCTCACATCACACCTCACAAGTTAAAATTACAATTTGCAAGAAGACATGCAGGAATGAAAAAAGTTGTACATGTATAGATGTCTTAGTTGTAGTCAAAGGAACCCCTTTTAAGACGCATCAAAAATATTTTTGAATTCGAGGTAGCTAATTACGATCTAAATTAAATAGATTTGTTAAATTCATTATAAAAAATTAGAACATTTTGTTATTACATTTTAAATTTGTTAAAACGAATTCAAAGAAATTGATATAACGAATTAAATTCGTTTTAACAAATTCGACAAATCGTTACTTTATCGAATTCAAAATTATTTTTGATAGGTCCTTAATGGGCTTCTTTAGTAATCGGTGATCTCGCAACTTACCAGATGTTTTATCATACATCATTGCAACAGCAAGAAAAAGAAAGATTAACTTCATCGCAAAATTCTGTAGTTGACCAACCGGGATTGAATGCTTCGCAATGAATGATCCGTTGAATTGAGAAAAGTCTTATTTATGAAAATCGTCCTTGAAATCGAAATAAGGAAACATTTGAAAATTTATAAAATTTAATTGTTCAGGAAGGTATTGGCAATTTCACAGTTCATGTCCCTAAATCATGAGAACAGTACTAGTCATTAGGAAATTCGAAAAGAAAAGGGCAAATGTTTTCCTTTCTCACGTATATTCAAAATGCAGCACGACTTTATGATTGGGGACATAATGACATCAAAATAATTGGAATGTAACGACTTTATGACAGAAACATTAAATGTAAAAACTTTAAACACTTTTGTTAATTTTGAGGCCTTTATTAACACTTTAGTCTCAAAAACATGTACATGTACGGCTAGAACTTGATAAGCTTTAAAATGTATTGATAATGATTTTTTAATTAATTAGAATTTAAAAAACAAAGTGGAAATAAATTATCACGACATTATTTTAAGGGACATGTCAAGAATAAATAATTCGTTTGATAAAAATTTGAATTAAAAAATATTTTAGTAATTCAGGGAAATACATCCCTCACTTATCAGCTGAGTTTTATGATGAAAATGATATTTAAGAGAAAAGGTCATTCTGAACGAAGTTCATCCTTCCTAAGGGTGTTGAATATATAGCCCCCCCCCCCCAAAAAAAAAACCCCTGCGGTTTTCGTTCTTCACATCGTCGCTAGCCAAGGGTTTCCGGACAGCTCCGCTGCTGGAGCGTTTCAGTTATGGTTGGGAGAATGACCAAAATAAACTTCCCCTTAACTTCTACGACTTCACGAAAACAGAACTGCAAACACCATGGCCAGTATATATACGCAAACATTCTAATTAAAACATCAGAACAATATATACAAAATTGAGAATCTTATTAGTAAATGGCATTACATACGGATTATTTTTCATTAGGTGTTCTGCAAAGCCACCGTGCCTTTCAAGTAATTCCAGTTAACACAACTAGGCTTTCAAACAAAGTAAAATTTTACGTTGACAGATGTTTTTTAAAGATACAGGTAGTTCATGTCCAAGTTTTGAACAATGCAGCCCTACAGTGGATAATACAGTCGAAGGATTTACCAGGGTATGTACTTATTTTCTTTAACCTATGATTCTCCTCATTGCAAAAATGACCAATGAAATGTTCTATACAAATGCAAAAATATTGGGATGCCTAGTAAAATCTTAGCTTCCTTTCAGAAATAAAATGTCTATGGTAAACGAATTTTTAAAGCATTAAGTTAATATTTATTGAAATAATTCAGAACACTTTACATTTTTTTCTCAATAATTAAAAAAATACATTCGTATGAATTTGTTAGTCATTAAATAATTTTGTTAGAAAATAGGCTATAGTCAAAATATTTTCTAAGATGAATATGTTGTAACTTTTACATCTCTGAATCACATTATTACTGCAGACGTAATGAAACCTTTTCATAGTAAATTCTCTATAATAAAGATTTCTGAGTATGCTATCCTTTTTTTTTTGCAGAATGTTATTTAGGAAAACCATTGCCAACTGAGGCGCAGCCAAGGGGTAAAACTTTTTCAAACCTTCACTGCATGCTGTATTTATTACATTATACTTAATCATAAAACAGAACTGTGCGTGCTTAATTGGACACAGTCAATACTTTTGTTTTGGGAATATCAACCAATCGTCAAGCAGTGTTGACTATAGCTACATATACCCTTGAGAGCGTGTTTTCTTTTTTCACAGAGTGTTGTTTTTATAAATGTATCTCGACGAATCAGATTCAACTTATTTACAAGAAAGCATAATATTGTTCAACAATGACAGCAATTTGAGGAAACATTAATTTCTTATCTTAAGTTTTCTCTCAAAGACCAAAAACTCAGCACCGTTCATAATATAAGCTGTCGGCATTTTAAAACAGCCGATGCGAATCTTTTTCTCCACAAAAGCAGACGCAACAAGATTTACACATCCTTGTAGTCCAGTTGTGTCCATCTTGATGTCTGCGAGCTCTATGCATACATTGACTAGATGCTTCAGTACAGGAATGTTCACACAGAGTGGTCGCGGGTCTTTTCCTAGGGTAATAAAGATATGATCAGGATTATTCATACAAATATCACTAGGCTTTCATTTAGAGAGTTTCAAGTTTTTAGAAATTATTTTACAGGCAAGAACTTCTACCTTGAACTTTTCTGTCAAAGATCTCACTCCCGTCAAGCGTAAACTTGACGTGAAACGCCTGCTCCGCATTGTTGAACGCCAATCCAATACAAGCTTCAAGATTTACATGAAAACACTGGTTTACGTCAGGAAGATTTACATGTAAACACTGGCTAAAGTCAGTAAAATTTCTTTAAAAGAAAAAAAAACTGTTAATACTTATATCAACGATACCTTCTTTGGAGATATGAACCATTGGTAAAGTCAGGGTTTTACAACAGTTGCATTCGTTCATCTCACAGTGGCAACCATCGTCTCCAAGATCACCCTCCAAGGCACTGCCCTCAAGAAGATTATCCAAGAGGAATTCTTCACCTTTTAAAAAGGCATATTGTAGTTATTTATCAATATTCTACAAACTATTTTGATAAACAATATGCAAAGGATATGGAGTAGTATAAAAGTATAATATTTAATGTCAATATGAAATCAAACTCTGCATAACTTACCAGATGTCTTGTCAAGAAACGCAACAACGAGGCAAACGAAGATCAGCTTCATTGTGAAAAGTCAGTTTGTCCAACCGATGTCAATGTTCTCCCTATGGATAAATGTTCTTTGAGAATAAGGATATTCTTTTTATATATCAAAGATACTTGAATTGAAAATAAGGAAATCTTCAAAATTCTAGAAAATGTTGGATTATTGTTTGAAATGCAAAGGAGAATATTAGTGGTGCCTCAATTTATTCACTCTTGAAACAAATTAAGATAAAGGAAAGTAAAAATGAATTGTTCAAATGACATAATATTTGCATTCGCTACATGGTTCAATCACATTAATGCATATTCAAATTGCAACGTTAGTTATGAAAGCTGAGGACACAATGTCACCATGATGGAATGGCGCTTTAACTATACTATTAACCAATTCAATAATAATCTGTGTTAACGTTGTATGATAAATATTCATTTTCAACAAAAATGAAGTGTAAAAGTAAGATAAGCTTTGCGTTTAATTTAACTTTTAAACTTCCGACATTTCTTTAAACACTTGTTAACTTTATTAATGAATGATTCTAACTTGAGAAATAAACAGGAATCTTGTTCATCAAAAATCAAAATTTATTGATAAAATCCTGCTTTTCGACAAAGTTTTACCATAAGCTTAAACTTTCTCTGATTTTATTCTTTAACAATACACTAAGAAAGAAACTATTATATATAAAACTGTATCAAAGTATAGTTTACTAGAGTGTCAGAGATAAAACTATTAAGGAAAAATAAAAGTAGCATAAATTAAAGTATTTTATCTATGGTTTTCAGATTGTGCTATCTTTATAATTCTTTAATAGCAATTGCTCTTTATTTAAGACTCAACAAGCTGTTTTCCTAGAGAGCAAATCATTTATATAAAATTGTCAAGATACACGATGAATAAGAAAACTTCTGTCATACAAGTCTTAATACAAAATTTTAGAAAAAATATTCCCTTAAAAATTCTGTACAAAGGAGTAAAAAGATGTGTTTATGAAACGCTGGTGCCCCCGTATGACAGCTTTTGGCGAGGATTTGAAGTTTCTGGGTCAAGGGGTGAAATGTGTTGTTACCCAGAGAAAGGACTTGTTCTTAATCGTATATGTATTAATACCTGTGTAATATGAAAGCCCAAACACTAACCTTGAAAAATTGATGGCCAAGATTAAATTTTATAAATGTAGTTAAAACTTCAAGTTCGAATTTAAGGTATTCAGGAAAAGCTCTTGTTATAAAAAATACTCGTGTGTCTGTCCAAAAGTTACGACCAAGGCAAAAGGTTTTAAAAATGAGGTCAAATTACAATGTCAAAGATCAAATGGAATACACCTATATGATTAATGAAAGCCCTAGTTCTTATTGTTCAAAAGTTATGTCCAAGGTAAAAGTTTTCTAAAAGGGGACCAAGCTCACAAGTCAAGGTAAAAATATTTATACTCATGAAAAGGCTTTAGCACAATACATATATATGTGAAGTAAAAATAAAAGCCCTGACATCAACTTTTCAAAATTTTTAGCCAAGGTTAAAGATGTGTAAATTCTTGCAAAATTCGGTAAAACTCAAAGGTAAGGATCAAGGGGTAAAAAAATGTTCGTACCCAGAGAAAGGCCTTGTCACAATGAATACACATGTGAAATATGAAAGCAATAGCTCAATCAATTAAAAATCATGGACAATGGTAAAGTTTTTCCTGGTCATTGTATCGATCATAGAACTTGCGAATGATGCATGATTTAGTCAAACGAGACTGTTGATATTCTTGTTTCATCAACGTGTTTGTTAATAGCAAAATGCTTACTGACATTTCAATACTATTTGTTAGATTATTATATAGAAATTGGTAACAGCTCACGTGTTTGTGATACTTTCTGGGTACAGAATAAAAGTTTTATGTCAAAAGTTTACAATGATATATATGCATCAAGGTGTATTTCAAGCATAAATTATGCATACAAATATGTATTGAAATGAGAGGTCATTCGGTTTGTTTACACTTTTTTAAGCCAAGCGAGAGCTATTCGGAGGTCATGACGTAAGAAGTTTAATAATAACCAGTGATTTCCACATTGAATATCCCTATTTTAATGTGAATAATTTATCTGACACATTTCTCTGTCATGTGGTAAAACATATTTTGGAAATGAATCTTTTTAAAAAAGTTACAAAGAATTAAAACAAAACACATGTTTTTACTATATAAGTCTATATAGTTTATGTAAGCTAATTGTGATCCGGGTCCTAATCCCGCGAAATTGTCTATTAACATCCATTTGGCAAACCTCGGATAATAGCATCATGACGGAGTTTTAAAATTCAAACATATTAGAGGCAGCAAGACATCTACAAACGACTGTAAATATATTACAAGACACCAGTAGCAGATATTGGTATTTTTTCCCCAAGAGAAAATTTTTGAAAGAAAAAAATGTTCATATAAAATTATTCTATTGTGTTAATGCATTACACAATTTGTTGATACCTAAAAAAATCACTTGGCAAGTTGTACTTGTATCATTTTTGCTTTTCTTTGTACGACTAAGTAACGTCTATTAAATTTATCTTAGAATAAGTTAATTTAGGAAGCAATCTAATTAAAATCAGATCCTTTGATCCACTCACATAGATCGCTACTTGTGTACTTGTGCAGCGATCTATGTGAGCGGATCAAAGGATCTGATTTTAATCATATTCATTAAAGGAAGTATCATGTCGCTCAAATATGGTTCATATATGTTGGACAATGAGTAAAAAATAATTTTATCAAATTGCATGTATTGCCCAATAATTACGCAAGTTTCAATAATATTGATATACACGGATCTAGAGTTCCAGACCCCCCTCCACACAGATATACCTCTTGGATTTTGCAGGGATTTTTTTTTACACTAAGCTAAGTTTACTTTAAATGACCTTGGACGCCCTCCCCCGAAAACGCTGACCCTTCATCATTTAAACTAATATATGCTAAGTGGCTATGAAAAGTACTAGGTTTCTATGTATGAAGCTTTAAAAGTTAACCCCACCCCCTCCCCCATGTTTGTTTGTTTGTTTATTTGTTGGGGGGGGGTTGCTTGTCAAAAAAATTATGGGCTGGATTGTTTTTATTGGGATGGACCCCCCTCCCCCCCCCCCCCCCCCCCCCCCCCCCAAAAAAAAACCGATCTGCGCCTGTACAGATATACAGAAAAGATAAATGCTCTGCTGAACAGGATAATTAAGGTTTAGTGCTGATTCGCAAGGGAGATGATGATAATTCTTCATTTTATTATTTTTTTAATTATATTTTGGGGGGTGGGTGGGTTATCGACATATCAATATCAATAACTCATGAAGTTTCAGTCAAAGTCTCACAAGATTTTGGTAACTTGTTGATTAAACGTGAATTAAAATGTTTGGTAATAGATTTGGAAAACATATTTGAAAGGATAGTTTTATTTTTATTCAAAAGTTTACTGTGCGTTTCTTTTTTCCTTTCAGTATAGTTGAAACCGTAAAAGAAATTTACACTGTAGGGCGAAAAGGATAAGAC
>PRKT01000031.1:1417288-1436434 GCA_003671525.1 Saccostrea glomerata
TTGTCCTCCCGTCTGTCTGTCTGTCTCTCTGATTTTTATTCGCAAAAACTTTAACCTTGTCCATAACTTTTGAGTGATTGGGGCTATTGCTTTCATATTTCACAGGTGTATTACTTTTGAAAAGACCTTTCATTAGATACCAACAATTTTGACTTTTGGACCTTGACCTTGGAATTTGTTCTACTTTTAAAAAACTTTTAAATCTGACCACTTTTGAATGGTTAGTACTAGGGCTTTAATATATCACAGGTGTATTCTTTGTGCCAAGACCCAACTTGGATACCAACAATTTTGACATTTTGACACTGAATTTGTAGGTTACTAGTATCTTGCATTTGAGAAACTTCAACCCTCGCCATAAGCTGCCATAAGGAGGCAACAGTGTTTCACGAACACATCTTGTTGTAGGATTCATGTTTTTATCTGTACTGTGTATGTGTCTTGATAAAACAAAATAGTGATTCATAGACAAGAGAGAATTTCAAGAATTGTGCATTGCGGGAAAGGAAAGAAACCACTAAAACAATTTTGAGATGGTTACAGGATGTGTATTAAATCAGCCAAGAGCCAAGAGTAAATTAAGTTCTACAAATTATCATTAATGAAGTATGTTTTAGATAGTGAAATAAAATTGAAAGTTTGTTAAACAATCACTTGTAAAATATATTTGTTCCCACATTACACAATATCGTATTGTAAGAATGTGACTGACTTATTTTGTGCGAAAAAAAGCATGTGAATTTAAAAAATATGCAAATTTGTACAAGTGCACATGAAAGTAAGTGTAACGATACTGCACGTTTTTTGTATTCAAAGTAACTTACTTTATCTCATTACCAGTTTGTTTTTAGGTATTTAGAATATATCTCAATAATTGCACACATTAAAGAAGTAACGAAGGAAAAAAAACTTCAATTCTAATGCAATTATTTTGTAAAACACCTTTTGATTGGTTAATTCACTGATGTTTGAAGCAGTAAAACGAGCATTAACAAGGCAGAAAGCTTTTCATTGTGACGTCATAATAGAGCGACGTATTTCATGTAACTAAATCAACAAAATAAGACGTCAACAACAAACAAAATGCATGGATTGCATTAGAATGGGAATAACAACCTATACTCCTTGTCACCTGCTTTAAGCTTCTTGTATGCAAACATCCGCAGACAAGATAGGTTGTAATTGCTAATAAGATCATTGTATCGACCGTAAAACATGCGAAATGATGATTTTGAAAGTGATAGTTTATATTCTTGCTTCAACAACTTGTTTATCGATAGCTTGCATTGTTTTAGAGCATGGTCGTACGTATGGAATCAACAGAGACATAAAGTAAACTCCATGAGCAGTTGATAAGGTATTTTGCTACAGTGTTTATTACTAAGGAAAGTTTGATGATTGAAAATTGAAAAATGATTGAAAATTAAAGTCATCGTGTTTATCATATAACGTTGTTTGTTGTTAGGTTATCTTTAATCTTCTTAATAAAAAAAAAATAAATGAATATAAAACAGTCTTGTCATACTTTTTGGTATCTTTTATTTCAAGTCGACTTGGATATATCGAGTCGACATAACTGGATGAACGTAACTATTGTAAATAGATTAAATGCCGTCGATATATCGAAATGTCGAGTTGAAGGGCGCATCAAGTGTTTTAGTCTTCTCATGCTGAATTTTTTTTTTTTAAATAAATTCATCTTCATGTGGATAACAAAAGGGGTCTGCTAATAACAGTACGCAATTGGTACCCAAGGGAATGGGTAAAGATTGTTCGAAGACCTGATCTCCAAAAACTTCTATGAAATTCTCCAACAAAAACTCAAGCACATTTTTAAAATCGTCTTCAGAATATTTGTGTGTACAATTAGAATGTTTTTAGCAAAATAATTTTGCAAATGTTAAGTATATTTAAAATTTACAAGTTCCATATTTATTGAAAAAGCAGCTGTGTCTTAGGTCAAAAAGCCTGATCCTCAATTTATCGTTGAAAAGGATTGTACTAAGTGTTTAAAACTTTTAATGATGTGGGTAAAGTACTAGTGTTTTAATCACTATAACATTATACATTTCCACCTATGATTTAGCTAAAATATTCCTGACAGGAAACATAAACTTATCGAACATCTCAGGATGCAGAATTGAGGTACAACAAAAAGGAAGTTGACTAGATTCGACTTGAAACATTTTCATATCTGGTTATCCCACTTGATACTTCCTGCTGTACCTAGACTTTGATACCTTAGTTACTGGCATAAAATCACACCAAATAAGGAAGAAAAAAGCAGTTTTAATGGGAAAAACTTTACAATGACTTATATTCTACAGAGTAATATAGATTGTTCAGATATGTTACCTTAATAGACAGTTAAAGAAAGTCAGCTGTTCTTAAAAAACAGGATATTATCGTGGACAACTGTTTGAACGAAAAACATTCAATAAGCACTTTTGGAAACAGATGGCAAAGAAGTGTTTTATATATTGAGGTTGAATCTTCCTAACTCTTTGTTTTAATAATGAATATTTCTCCTTTATTTTCGATTGTTTCCCCAGAATAAGAGTTTTCTGTCCATGGAATAAGGCATCTTGAAGCAGCCTAGGTCTACGTTGACTGTCTGCGTCATAGTGACGGCCAGATTAAGGCAGCCGCTGATCTCCGCAGGTTCGCTCTTGATATTGGCGATTTCTGCACAAACCTTGATGCTATGACCTTGTACAGTCACGTCTTTACATGCTTTTGGATTCTCAACTAAACCAAAACAAAAATTAATTTTAATTAAAAAAATGTTTCTATTACGGACAACAGTCGGTCAGTATACGAAAGAGATAACCCGATCATTTTATCTTGCACAATCTTACACTTACTCCACAATAAATATGCATAACAGCGTCAGATGTTTAAAATACCTGTTACTTGCAGGCTCATTAACGGTGCTTTGTCCGCACTGAGATCGATGGAGAATTCCTTTGACTGAGATGTGAATTTTATATCACCACAAACTGAAATTAAAACAATAATTCATTATATTTTTTTTTATTGATTTATTCCAATTGGCTCGAAGAATTTTAACAATAAGAAGAAAAGATCACTAGAAACTATTTTTTTTTAATTTCACAAGTCCATTTCTGGAATATTCTAAACTTCAACGATTGCGATCAATAAAATTATTTCAAAGAGAGGTATGAATGGATTTGAATTTTTTTCAAATACCCACCTGTTTTTGTCATGGACTGCCATGTAACAGCCTTGCAACAAGAGCATGAATTCTGTGTACAAGTACACCCATCACCAACAAAGTTACCCTCCAGCAAATCTTTTAAAAGACGTCCTTCTTTTACGAGATCAGCTTGACCTAAAATAAATAAAATTAAAAAGGAAAATAACGAATTCAAAAAATTAAAAATTGCTGTCATTTCAATTTTTCTTACAGGTGTAATATAAATCAAATGTAGCTTGAAAAAAGTAATTCAATGAAAATATAGCTTACTACATGTAGTTTATTGAAGAACTTTCGCAAGTTTATCTGACTGGTGGATGTATAAACACAAAACGATAGGAAACGATTCTTTACTCAACTTAGATATTCTTTAAAGAATTTGAAAAGAATTAAGACCTTCATGGAACATATTTTGACAAATTCTGTTACGATTGTTCATACTAAGTAGATAAATTCCCAGGAAATTGTTTTGTCTATTTTGGATAAAAAAATATAGCCTAGTTGTTTTTTTTTTTAAATATTGATTAAAATTCTTACCAACTGCTTTTATTTGTCCAGCATAGCATAGAAACACAAAGGCAAGCAACACGATTACTTTCATTTTCCTTGTCTACAAAGATTGGCGAAGGCAACTGATATGTGGGCAGGTAGTAATGGTCTCTTTTATATATGTATGATTAGCATCAACGTGGATGACAATTTTGCTCCTACAGGAAATAATTCAAGCTTTTAAAATTTAATTTGCTAAGAAGCAAACCAATCCAGTCCTTAAACAGAACCACGTGCGCGTTTAAAACTCTTAAATGGTACCAGGTGTAAAAAGAGCATAAACTTAAGAGTCGCGTGAAACTTTTATTATATATTATATTTATTTTGCAATTGTCGAACCTCAGCTCAAAGGCTTTCATAAGGATGAATTTCATGAGTAAGAGAGGAAATGTTTGAGCTATTGTAGTATTGTTTAAAAATGAAAACCTAAAAGAGATAAAATGTTTTGTGAAACAGTGACATGACAGCTTATGACTGCCCTCATATGACAGCTTAGGGCAACGGTTGAGAGTTCTTAAATGCAAATCAAACTTAAAGTGGTCAAACTTATCGGTACCTAGAAAAAGATCTTTTCACAAGGAATATACCTGTGAAATATAAAAGCCCTAGCACTATTTGTTAAAAAATTATGACCATGGTTAGAGTTTTTTTTTTTTTTTACAAAGTGGTTCAAACTTTAAGGTCACGCTAAAAATACCAATATAAAGGTCCTGCCTCAATAAATACTCATATAAATATTGAAAACCCGAGCACCAAACCTTCTAAAAATTATGGTTATGGCTAAAGTTTGGTATTATTTTGTAAAAGTGGGTCAAACTCCAAGGTCAGGAAGTCCAATTCGGTGCTACCCGAAGAGAACCTTGTCACAAGGAATACACCTGTGAAATATGAAAGCCATAGCTCTACGCAGTTAAAATTATTTTATGGGCAAGATTAAAATTTTTGCGGACAAACAGACAGATAAACAGACAGACGGGCGGACAGGATAAACTCTCTATACACCCGAATCTTCGATTATGGGGACATAAAAAAAAGAACATTTTAATAGAAATACATGTACTACTACCGTTTTAGAAACGAATGTCATGCTCTGTTCTGTGAGGACTTGAAAATTAAAACTAAAAACAAAACAAAAACAAACAAAAAACAAAAATCATTAAAATGTCAATTTTAGTTATCTTCTATAACCCTTAGAAGACCACTTAGATTTGGTTATTATGTTATCATTTTAAATAACAGACTCATATTTTTTTATTTTATGCACTTATGTACTAATTACTATAAGACTCATATTCTAGAGCCTAATTTTGGATGAAAGAAATAAATATCTTTGAAATTAAAAACAGAACATTTTTTTTTAATCTTATAAAATAATTTTCTTCAGAATAAAAAGAATGAAGCTGGGATTAAATGCCTAACAACAAAATGTCCCCATCTACAAACTTAGAGTTTAATTGGGAAAAAATTAACTGATACATTGTATATAGTTTCATACAAAAAGCATTTTATTTTCAATGTTGCATAGTGACAACGTTATACACATTTTAGTCAACTGAATTCAGTTTGCTTTATGATGCTGTCTCAACTCTCAAGCTTGATAATTTAAACTGTGTGACATAGATAAAAGAACCGAGCGAAAAATTAGAAGAGATGAAAGTCTCTATTCCCCCTCTTCTTAATAATTAGAATTCTCTTCCATAATCTCTCGCATGAGGACCTCATACAATTCATTTTCTTGATTCTGAATGTGCTTCGTCATAAATCGAAAGTAGTTCAGCAAAGGACTGCCCTCTTCATTGGTGTTCATCATTTCCTTTTTCCAAGGAGCTTCCTCAAATCCGATTTCATCGTCGGCAAGAGGAATTTTAAAGCATCCAAGGTCAAGCTTGATGACTTTGACAAAAGCAATTTTGAGGGTTATTCTTGAGCATCCGGACAGCCCATCTCCTCCAGCATGCAGGTTGTATAGTTGGATGCAAAGTTTGCCGACCTTTCCCAGGAATGGCACTTTCAAACAAACAGGTGGTGGGTTTTTGACTAAATACAAAAAAATTATAAACGGTTACCATTGTTACATGTAACTTCTTTTTTAAAAATGAAATGAATAAGTACATTTGTATTTAAATTTTATGATCAATAATTAATTTTTTTATTTCCTTTTGCATGATTAAACTATTGTCTACGTGTCTGAAATTAATTATTTCCGATTTTTAAGCAAAAATATCAGCAACAGGAAATTGAAGTTTAGGACGTACTTAGAACGTACTTCTCTCGATACACAATCCATGTTAGACAAATAAGGAAGTAACCGGTACATGTATTTAATGATGAATAACAAACTTTCCCACCTGAGACTTCCTTGCTGTAAACGACTTTTCCACCCCATGTCACCGTCAAAAGGACTCCTATATTTTTCTTTAAATACTTCACTTTAATACACACTGCAAATATAATGTAAAATGTAACCAGATATGCCTTTAATTACCACCAGCGACACACTCACCTGCGAATCAGGAAACTTTTATTAAAAATAAATGTTATATCTCTGTTCAGCCTAAATAAAAAAAGAATATGCATCGATTTTAAGATAAACTACTTTTAAGGGAATAGATGATTTTTTTTCACTCTGGGAGTTAATTCTATCATATATCATTTTACTCCCAGTAATGAAAGGTGCAATTAAGTAATCTATCAAACAATTGATTTCTTAAATTCTTTTATTCAATTGCATATGTGGACTCGTTTTAATGTTTGTTACACTGCCGCGACATTACCTTCCTTCCTAT
The DNA here is from genome assembly GCA_003671525.1 of Saccostrea glomerata. NCBI lineage: Eukaryota > Metazoa > Mollusca > Bivalvia > Ostreida > Ostreidae > Saccostrea > Saccostrea glomerata. The sequence goes on from PRKT01000031.1 coordinate 1,423,841, forward strand.
CGTGTAGGACGGACACTGTCTGACAACATCCACACGTGGTGCCGGAACACTTACAGCTACCCTGTACAGAGTCCTGTATGAATCTCAGGGCCTCGTCTCCCGGTGCCTGCTCAAGTTCTGTGGTGAAAGCCTCCCCTTTGAATGTATGGAATTGTAAGCGTTTATGAGGGGTAAAATCTATTCTGTATATAAAGATACTAGTATATTTTTTTTGTCATAAAATAGAGACCATCTTATGTTAAAAAGAAAATAAAAGAGTCAATATAATACGACTTATGTACCTGTCATCAACTTCCTGTAGTACATGTAAATAAGGTTACCCCTGAAAGCTACCTAAAGGAACCCCTGAATTGTGTTAATATATAAGGAGAGGCTAAAATCATATCTTTTTTTAATTTAAATGAGTCCATTTAAAAATGCACAACAAAGAAATAGTTCCCACAAAATAAACCTAAAAGGCTCGATGCAACTATAATTTAGGATCAGTTAACAAATCTACGAAGAAGGTGCAGGAGACTTTAAAAAAAAACAACTTTTTATACATAATATTTTAATAACTTACCTGTTCCGCCAATGATCTGGAAAAGCAAAATCCATGAGGAAACTATACAGACAATACTTAGGGCCCTAGACATTTTGAACAGGAAGCTTATATTTTGTGATTGTGTATTATCAAGAACGATCTTCTCCTTTTCCCATTGTTAATCCGAACGCATGTACCTTATATATGCCGGACTTACATCCTGGTATTGTGCAGTCCTAAAAAAGACTACTTTCGATTTATGACCAATGACTTAACAATATTTTCTGAAAATATTCGTTTTTGAGGATATTAATTGATATCAATTAAATATAAGGAGACTTAAACATAAAAATAAAAAACATCACAGACCACATATTGTAAATTTTTAAAAAATGGTATATCGTGTGCATTGTCCATTACATGTTAGGGCACAGCTTGCATACCTCATTGTCTATTGGAAAGCTATATATATAAAAGACAATTGGAATTTTTGCATAACAAGCAATGTAATATTTTCAATGGTTTCTTAATGCTTATTGCTATTAATTTAGGATGTGTTTGTGAAACACCGATGCCCCGCATGGCAGCTTGTAACAAGTGTTAAACTTTCTCAAATTAAATTCAAACTCCAACGTCAAAGTAAAAAAGTCAAAATTTTTGGTTTCAAAAGCAAGGTCTTGTCATAAAGAATAATCCTGTGAAATATGGAAGGCGTAGTACTAATTGTTTAAAAGTTTATGGCTTAGGTTAAAGTTTTTAAGTGGTTCAATTGCAAACTCTAAGGCCAAGGTCGAAAAGTCAAAAATATTTATACCCATTAAAAGGTCTTGTCACAGTGAATACATATGTCAAACATGAAAGCCCTAGCACCAACTGTTCAAAGGTTATGGCAAAGATTTATTTTGTTAATTTTGGGTAAAAGTGAGTCAAACTAAGGTCAAGAGCTCAAATTTGACGGTACTCAAAGAAAGGTCTTGTCACACCTATCAAATGTGAAAACCATTTCCCCAACCACTTAAAAGTAATTTTAAAAGTTTTTGCGAACAAACAGACAAACAGATAGGCGGACGGATAGGACCAAAACTATATAAATCCTCGAATCTTCGATTATCCAGGCATAAAAAGTTGCCATAGTAAAGAGTTTCTTTAGAATTACTTTAGAAATTCTGAACATGCATTTTTATGCCACCATAATTGATTATTTGAGGAGAAAATTATTGTCATGTCTGTCTGGCTTTCTGTTTATCCATGAAACTTAAATATAGCCCATAATTTTTGATTGGTTGAAGCTATGACTCCCATATTTAAAGTGTATTCCTTGTAACAATGACTTTCTTTTGGTACTAATACATATGACCTCTTAATCTTGGAGTTTGACCGAATTGTGCAAGAACTTGCCAAATAAAATTAACAAACTCAGATGAGAAAACACTCCTCTGTAAGGACAAACTATCGATTAACCACTTGATGACTGTCAAATTACCGCAAAATGAAAAGTTCAAGTATTCAAGTGTTTACACTTTATTTACATGTAATTTTATGAAAACAATATGACGGATTTTGCATGTATGATTCACATTTAACTCCATACAAAGAAGAAGGTGCAAATTGTAATTTGTCGAATTCTCTTTATTAGGCCAACTGTCTTAGAAGAACCACTCAGAACCACTAACATTGTCCATTTTGTAAATTTGTGAAGAAGACAAAACTTATAAATTTTTTATTGTATGTCTATTTTAATTAATTAATTAAATTAAATGTAAAACCAACGAGTTTTAGAAATTCATTAACCAGTTCCTCTAGTTCTACATATAATGAGCAGTAGGCATATTGAAAAAAAAATCGCACAGCAAAAATATTTTTGTAAAAGCAAAGCTTGCAATCAAAACTGTAAATAGTTTCTAGTCAATATGATATTTAATGTATCCTTATCATATTTTCAATAAAAAAGTAGAATATTACCCTTTCCTTATAGATTAGCATCCACAGAATTATTTTGCTTAGCATCATTCTGTTTCGATTACATGTACCTCTGTCATTTTATGATCAAACAAAATAGTTTGCAAAGACGGGGCACAACTACATGTAGTACCAATTCTTTCAGATTTTAAGAGATCATGTTATGTACAGCTATTGTCAATGAGAAACTCTAGTCTCTTAATATCAACCTGGGAGAACTTGTCGTTAGGTTCAGAGTGTATCTTAAAATAGAAAATGTCTGCAAATGGCATTTGACAAGAGGCCTTTTTAACAGAGCGAACGTACGCAAACGCTTGCCAAAATCCTTATACCTTCAATAGAAATTTTCGCGAGTGTTCGCACTGTTGAACAGGCCTTTGTAGGTATGAACATGCCAGTTAACGTATTCCGTTTTTCTTGATAAAAAGTTATTCATCTTATTAAGGATAAAATATCTTATGACAGAATCTTTAAAATTGAAGTAGATACAAAGTGTGACGAACGGACAGACAGAAAATCGGGAGACAGAGGGTGGAAGTCAAGAGGAAGTTAAATTAGGCTTAATAAAATACACAAGTCAAAACTATGTTTGTAAAAAGTGATATGATATTACTATTATCATTTTTACTCTTCTCCTGTCAATCCATCTTCGCTAGCCAAGGGTTTCCGATCCGATACCTACTCTACAAGAGTAGAGTATTGGATCGGAAACCCTTGGCTAACGAAGATGCGGTCAATCTTGCAGTAATATTTCTTGTTTTCACCAAAAAAGGCACTTAGTCCATCGTTTGTTTGCCCTCTCCCGTCAGAATGGCTAAAAATAACCCGACACTAAACCTTTTTACGCGTCCAAGTGCAAAAAACATTTTAATTTCTTCTTTTAACTTCAGAATTATCTCATCTTGACAACAAGTATGTTGAAATTTTCTCGAAAAAAAATTCTTTACACTTACCTACCGACCCACTTTTTTAACCTTGAGTCGAGAGAGGACAAATATTAAACATTCTTTTAAAGATGGTCGTACAACGTTAAGTGCTCGGTCTATAGATTTCATATATTACGCTTTTCCTCTCAAATAAGAAAATTATATAAGGAAGTTAATTCTGTTTAAATGATAAAATGCTTATAATACAGGACAAAATAATAGCTCGTAAAAAATTATTATATTCATAGATATTGTGATCGAAAGAGGTGTGGGTTAAATCATGCTATTATAAAAACAATTTTATGATACAAACATTTCATTTCAGCTGAGATATCTTTTTCCTTTTGCAAACAGAACAAAGCAGGTGGTAAAAAATCATATAAATATACGTTAATCATAGTTTTTTTTCCTCCCTTTTTTTTTAAATTTCCTATTGTTTTTCCTAAAACAGGAACTTCTTTTCAGCGGACTTTGGCATCCTGAAGCAGCCAAGAAGTACATTTACAATGTTCATTTTCTGTAGCATAGATAAGGTCACGTTCAGACATCCAATAATGTCAGTTGACTCGTCTTGATTTCGGCCACTTCTAAACAAAGTCGGTAACTGGACCGGAATTTACATACTTTTTGATTTTGAACTAAACAAAAAGCAAAATTATTTTTAATGATAATTTTGATCGAACCTCAAGTTACTAAAAGAGTTACTAGAATTTGATTGAGGAGATAGAGTGACCTTAAAATACTACAGCTTAAAATAGATTTTGACAAGACATTGACTTCTAACAGCTGCATTCCGTTTGCTTGTCTAATACACCCCTACTAATGTTTTTGGAACCTTTTATTTTTCGTTGTTCCGCAAATTATAAAACCCGCTGAGTTCTGGCATTGGCTCTAGCGAGAATTAGCGAGACTACAGCGAGATAGGGTAAATTATTGAAGGTGAGGGTGAAAAATCATCTAAATCCATATAAATCACATATTTCATTAGAATTAGGATTTACATTATTTTTTCACAGATTTCTGTGTAAATATTAACAATAGGTTATTTTTTACACACAATACTTTAAAATATGAATAAAAAAGTAGCATAATGCAACTAAAATGTGGAAAGAAGTCAGTGAATGCTGGTTTTCTTTATTTTATATGACTTTACGTTATTTGCACTAGCTGACCGCAGTCAATTTAGTGTCTACAGACTTTTGGGTAAAGGTTTTTAAGAAAAGACTTATTTTAGGTTTGGGAATAAATTTTCAGCACAAGTCACAACTGCAATAAAATGTGAACAAGTAAAACATGTTCTCACAGAATGATAACTTCTACAGAGACATGATTTATTTAAGAAATAAAAAACAATGTTAGAAAGGTTCTCTGGGAAATGAACTTTTAGTTGATCGTGTGATCAAATCCTGTGAAGCCCGAAGGGCTTCTCAGTTAGATTTGATCACGTACCAACTAAAAGTTCATTTCCCAGTGAACATTTTTAACATTGTTGTTTATTACTTATATTTACATTTGAGACGAATAATTTTCAAGTAAAAGCTATGTTGTGACGCGCAATGATCTAGAATTAAGTTGTTTAGTCTAGAAAGTTAACTTCTCTCCAACATTTGAATGTTTACATTCTGATTCATGTTTAGCAGTCCAGTCCAGGAAATATTTGTATAAAACAGTCTCAATATCCTGAAAAATTGAAGAAAAAAAATAATATTAGCTCTGAGTTTCAAAATTTAACATTTACATAAAATTGGTCATAACCTTTGAAAGAGAAAAGATAGGGCTTTCATTTTACATACATTACCTGTGGCAAGGTCTTTCTAAATGTATTATGATTTTTTACCCTGGTACCTTGACCTTTCCACTATATCTTTTGATTGAGAAAGAGATTAGGTTTGAACATTTCACATGTGAATTACCTGTGACAAGAAGTTTCCAGACATTCTATGATTTTTTGCCCCTTAACTGTTATGTTTGCCCTAATTTTAAAAAATTCTAACTTTGGTGATTACTTTTATGTCAATGACATATGATAGGGCGGTCATATTTGACATAATATGTCATAATATACAATATGCCATAAATAATGGCATCACATCTAGTAAGACGATGAAAGCAGAATTTGTTTGTTGAATTTAATTTTCATGCATTATAAGAGATTATAAAATTATTTTGCAGATGTGAAGCAAACATGGACCAACAGTCTTATCAAAGGCTTTATCAGTCTAAAAGGTGAGTTGGATGCAGAATTTGCGCCCAAAAAGAAAACCCATAAAGCATTATGGAAAGAAATTGCTGCAAAACTGAAGAATGAGTATGGGTTTACTGGTGACTGGCTTCAGTGCCAGTCAAAATTCAACAAGCTTACTGCCAAATATAAGGCTGTAGAGGATGCTAACAAGAAGTCTGAGGAGAGACGGAGGTCCATGGAATTTCACAAAGAAATGATGGAAGTTATGGGTGATGATCCAAAAATAACGCCATTAAAAACAGTACCTGTGGGTGTGAGTAAGGGTGTAAGTATAATTACTAGTGAGAAGGGGGAGAAAGAGGAGGGGCATGAGAAGGTGAGTGGTAAAGTAGGGTGTGAGAAAGTGAAGAAAGTGTCTAAGCGTAAGAGGGAGGATGAGTTGATAGATTTGTTGACTGAGGTGAGGGATGACAGGAGAAAGTTTCAGGAGGTGCAGATCAGAGTAAATGAAAGAAAGCTGGTGCTTTTGGAGAGATCAGTGTCTTTGCTTGAAAATTAACTTTGTCACTAAGACCATAAACTGAGAACAGACCAGTCAAAAATTTGATTTTTAATATTTTGTCTTTTGACATGTTTGATTTAATGTATTTGTTTGAAAATTTGCTATTTTGTCAAACATCTTAATTCAAAAAATTGCTTCAATTGTTTTATTATTGAAATTAAGAGATAAGATGAGATTCGTTGCTTGTTTGGAAAAATAATTACATTTTATGTACCAGATTGGTTGTATGTGTTCTATGTAAAGTGTCTCCAGAAAATTCATTTTTTGTAGGTGTTTAGTAGCTCTTCAAAATTTTGGAATGTAAATATATTTTAAGACTTCTTTTTTTACACAAAGATAATTCTAAATTTTGAATTTAAAAGACATAAATTTTTCGTTGTAACTATTTTATTAGAACTTTTACTAGGTATAGATTTTCTTCACTTCATGTGCGATATAGTATATTGAATCAGTAGAATTTTTAGCGAGACACAATGTTGTACTTTGTTCTTAAAAATTGGTATGCAATTTATCAAGAACACATTTTTGAGGTTCATGGTTTCAAGAAAGATAAATTTAACCTTTGGGGTTGAATGAATTGCTTTTGATATTCAATTCTATACTGCCAAAATTGTACCATTGCTAAAAAATTCTACTTTTTCAATATTAAACTTTTGAAACAGATGTACTGATTTTTGTTCAGATAAAAAGTTTTAATGTAACCCAACTTTTATTTTAAAAAATCAAAATAATAGAAAAGAAAATGTAAGACTGTTTTGATTTCAAACATTTTGATTTTATTTACGCAATAAAATCATTATCCCTGTTGATTTAAGTAATTCATTATTGCATTCCTCTTGGCAGTGGCTTGGTTCTGTGAGGCGCCCAAAGGGTAATCAGCAGCCATGGCAATGTTTTCCTCAAAATCCACTTCAATATCTGCATTATCTTCATTGTTCTTCAAAACAAAAAAAGAAAACAAAAGTAATATAACATGCTGTGAAAAGATTGATTTGATATTTAACAGGCTTACAATCTTTTTGAAACCATAAGCTCAATGGCCACAAAGCTCATCAAGTCACCTTGGACATGCTTTTGAAGCTAGATTGCTTTTTATGAGCTGCATGTAATTAAACCCAAGGATTATTTATCTTTGTCTTCTTAGCCTTTTGGTTAAGATCAAAGTGTTGTATCTGTTAAGTGTTAATTTAGTTTTACCTCTATGCATACATTATGCAGAGTGCAGGCAGCTGTTATAATCATTGGTATGTCCTCAACTTTTGTCATATCCAAATATCTCAATCTTCTCCATTTGGATTTCAACAAAACAAAAGCCCTCTCGATTGTCTGTCTGGTTGTGGAGTGAATGTTGTTATATTTTTTCTGAGGTTCAGTCAGATTACCATTATCTTTAAATGGTGTGAGGATCCAAATGAAAGATCACATATGTTATAAATATAATTGATAGAACCAAAGAATGAAAGGTTTCTATAGTTTTTGAGATTGAAAAAGTTCAAAGATTTAAATCACAAATCATTAATGATGCTAAATCTTATCCTTTATTTTATAAAATGGGTGCTTAAATATTCTTTGGGTGTCCTACATGTAATATGTAAATACATGTACTCAACAAGATAATTCTTTTTCTTAAAATAAATTGACAAAATGTTTTGAGAAAGCTTTGTGAGAATATATTGAAGATGAAAAGGAAAGTAATGCAATTACCTTTTTTTTTTTTTTTTAAATTTTCAATCATTTGAAAGGGGGTGGGGGGCACTAAATAAATATTCCCTGACGTCCGATGTTTTTATTGAGGGACACAAGCACAGGCCTTCAGATCGCTTTGATCTGACTGACATGAAAAAATTTTTTGGACACAAGCTAGTAGATGCATGACATTTATCGAAGTCTTATGCTATGTGCATTTATGAACTATCATGCTAGAATTTTTGTATGAAATACTGTATTATGCTAGTAGCACATAAATAGCTGACCTCATTTATTTATATCTTTAACGAAGCTAAAAGCAGCTAGTCGACACATGCGTTCCTTGGAACACTTTAGTTAAATTTACTAAGCATAAGCTCTTGTAAATTTTCTACGTGTTAGTACGTTGATACCTGTGTAGAGGATAAGCTGCATCACCTAGAATGTGCATATCACCGGGGCAGAGCTGATTACTTCTGCTGTAGACCAGTGAGTTCTTGAAAACTTGTGCATCATGCACTGATCCTGGGCACACAGACATAATATCAGTGAATCTTAAATTGTGGTCACATACTGCCTGAAATAAGTTAATCTTCTTTTAGAAAGATCTTACACTTTGAGTTTTCTTAATACATAATTGCATCTTGCACCGTTTTCCTGACATATATTTTTATGTATTTAATACAGTACTTCCAATACCTGCAGGATAACGAAATAATGTTCTTTCTGTTGAGGTATGACAGTGGGTGATACGATTCTTGGGGTGTCCTAATTTGGATGTGACATCCGTCCACGGCGCCAAGCACTCGGGGGAAACCTCTCATTTTCTCAAAACCCTCCATAATTTCGTTTGCCCGAACACCTAAAAATCACGTACAAATGTATATATAATTTATTTATTTTGTACGCAAACGTATATAATGGGATGTACTGAAATCTAGAATAACTGTTACGGGTGCATTTTCTATACTTCACTAATATACATGTACATTTAAAATAAAGGTATAAATGACGTATCTGAGTTAAAAATTAAAAATACAAGATTAAGTGTAGATTTCTAGACATATTCGGTAGCTAATGTGTATATTTTATTTACCTACCAACCATTTATAATTGTCTGTAAAGATAATAAACTCGCTTAAAGTGAATTTTCAGCAATCTAACAAAATAAATTTAATCAAGCAAGTTTATCATTTGTAGAGACGACTATAAAGGGTTGGGAGATGGATAAAATATAGATTAGTTAAATTATGTGCCTAGAATAAAGGAGTGAAAGGTAGTTGATTGACCAAAGTTAGAAAGTCTTTCTCTGATTCTGACAAATTATCTAGCCATTCTTGTGTTTTATTAAATGAAAACAAAATAAACGCCTCATTTGTTAGAGTTTTAGCATTATGTCTATACCTTATTAGGAAATCCAGCATTCCAAATGCTCTTTCTGGGAGCTTATTGTGTGGTATCACTGATTCAGATTCCCCAATCATACCTGTAGATATCATGTAAAATGCTCCTCCTGGGAGTTGATCTTTCATAGCAGCACTTAACAATTTATAATAAGAAAGAAATAAATTTTGTGCCACCTGCTGTGCAATGATATCAATTTCATTACTTTCTAAACAAAGTGCATCATAAAATTTGTCTTTTACAATCAGTCCTTCATCAAATGGAAAACTTTCACCACTTACAAAGCCAACTGCATTCTCACTTTGTTCTTTAAAATAATTCAAAAGTAATTCGTAAAAATGATTCATATCTAGTACATGTTTTTTCTCTTCAATGATCCGCCAAAGTGGACCAGTGACAAGTTTTGACATTAATCCCAAAACTGTACATTCAGCAATAACAACTTTTGATTAACATAATTGTAAAGTTGCCTTTTGTACAAAATTGTTCGTACCATGCACATTTTGCAAAAAATTCAAAACATGTTTCTGGTGAAAAAAGGCAAACTCAGCCATCAGAAAAATAATGTTGAACCTGTTTCCCCTGAATGAAATGAAGTAGTTTTTTTTCTTTTTCACTTAAACAATAGCTAGTGAAATTAGCATAACATCCATTCTTGTCATCAAAACCTCTTGAAAAACATTCTGCACAAAACCTTAAAAATGTAATAACATTAACATCTAATTTAGAAATATGAACACCTGAATCTTCAAATTCTAGTGATTCAAAATCTTCCAACATTTCATCTTTTTGAGTTTTTTCATACAGAACTTCAAATTTTTTCAGAATAGGTGATGTACATTCTGCAAAATTTACTAGGAGGTGGAGACCACAAAAATAATTATTTACTTTACTACAAGAAACTTTGGCATTTTCAGATAAACTCTCCCATGCCGCAACAATATCAGCCATTATCTCTTTTCTATATTCTATCAGCAATTCTGTGAAAGATATGTTTGTTTTTGCTCTATCTGACATGAAATTTCTAATATCACACAAAATCTTGTGTGCACATGAAATATCATTATTTTTTCTAGACATATCTCACACAAATCTGAAATGTCAGACAATATTTCCTTAAAAGTGTCCAAAGTTAGTATTTGATGATTTATGACACATTTCTCTTAAACCTAGCATATATACATTTTCATCCTCATCACTAAGGAGGAATGTATTGTAGGTTTTCCCAAATTTTTGGGTTTCATCAGAATATAAAGTGGTATTACTTTTATCCTGTAACAGAGTTCCAACTTGAAAAGCACTAACTGCAACTTTCTCTGAAACTATATTGTCATTTGTTTTGCATGATGGCATAGTACTTAACTGTTTACCAGCAAGCTTAAGTGACTCATTGATAACCTTATTTACATTAGCTGTTGCTACATTCAGACTTGTCAACTGCATCACAGTCTGTCTGAATGAGGGTATGTAAGAATTGGTAGAAGCATCATAAATTTCAATTTCTTGATTATCTTCCAAGAGAGATTTCAAATAATTAAAACTGTCACTTAAATCCTTATTTTCTGTTCTCAATTTCTTGTTTTCAGATTCCTTTCTTTGAAGTTCAAGGATAGCCGTCTCAGGTTTGGAGGAAAGACTTTTATTTTGTTCTTGCAAACTGCTGTTTTCTGATTTTACTGTCTTTAATTCTGTTAAATATTCATTTGCAGATTTCATATTGTCTACTTGTTTTTTATGTAGAAATGCAATCTTGGCTTTTTCTCTTTGCAACTGCACTTTCCTTTTTTTTTTCAATTTTCTTAAGATTTTGACATTTGTTTTATGTCCTTTTAGTTGAAGTAATACCTTTTTATTTTCATTTAGACTTTCTGTTTTAATCTTTTTAAGAGATTTTATCTGACCATCTTTTTCCTCACTTTTTCTTTTAAGGTATCTTATCTCTGTTTTCTTTTGTGTTTCATTGACACATAAATCATGTGCAAGTGACTTTGCCACACCTCAAAAACATCACATTTGTTTTCTGGTTTTGTAAAAGGTTTCGCAAGTGGGCATTTAAAATGTTCATTAAATAGAACTCTTTCTGTGCACCCCTCTTTGATTTTAATTTAGTTTTTAACCTGTGTAATTTAGTTACCAAGTTCCTTAAATTTACAGGTGCTGAAACTATTTAACAAAACCACTTGCACATTTCCTCTTCACTAATTTCTTTTGACTTTGAATAATCAAATATATCAATAGCTAATTTATTATTTAACACTATTGAAAATTCTGACAATTTATACACACCAAGTTTTGATACTAAATCATCAAAATGTCTTATATCACTCCTGATGATATAGAAACAACAAAAAATTTATCAACTAAATACAAATAATAAAAATCACAAACAATATGTAGCCTTCATTAAGGATTATTAAAGCTGAAATAATAATAATAAAAAGTCAAAAAGTGTATCTATACAGCTGAACTTTAACTGTACATGTATTTATGCAAATGCCCAGAAAAATTATTTCTCTAATTCCTTAAGCATCCTTTTGGTGTTGGGGGAATCTCTCAGAGACCGATTTTCCTTCTCGTCCAATTTATCCTTAATATGCATGTAGACATTGACAATTTCAGGTCTCCCATCATATTTAACAATGTAATTTTCGAGCAATAATAGTACTTTTGCGGCTTTCTCACCTAAGCTTTTTAGTAAACTTTTGAATAACACTTTCATGTTTTGTTGATTTATTGAGTATTCATCATGTTCCAAAAGATCAATTACTCGCTGCATTGACTGCTTTCCAAGATCATTATCACTTACTTGAATTTCTCTAAGCGAAATCTTTTGCACCAAATTCTTCCTGCTTGTCATTATCTAAAAATCAATTTCATGTAGAGCTGAAATACATTTTTTCTATTAAAATTGAAAAACTTAACTGTAAAGGATTGCTGAGTATAACTATATGTGCTAGGGATTGCGTGGGGGTAGCTATAGGGGTATTATCAATTTTTGCTCTACTGGTCAGAGACCAGAAGAGCTTATGCAATAGTATTGCGTCCAGTGTAAAGACGAATAATGACCCCCATCGAATAATGACCGGGGGGTCATTTTTCAACGACAAAAAATGACACCCGTAGAAAAAAATCATTTTTTGTAGAAAAAGAGTCCTAGGGGGTCATTATTTTATATGTTAGTCCTATAAAATAATGACCCCCATTGAAAAATGACCCCCTTTAAAGTGATACAAAATATACACTCTTTGATATCTTTTTTACAGCGAAACTAATTTTTACATTTTCTGTAACCAGAAAAATACAAAAAGTCGTATGAAATAATTAAGAGATTCACGTAGTCTTTCAATGC
>PRKT01000031.1:1449901-1469701 GCA_003671525.1 Saccostrea glomerata
TAATTCAGCTAATAAGGTGCACCTTTCTTCTCAGATCACCTCCTATAAATTTTATCAGCAGTTTTTGTACACCCACCCACCTCAAAGAATCATGGAGGATGTCCTGAAACTGGTCTCTGTGATGCATTTTGTCACATATAAATGTGTTCAAACCCATAAAAATGTTTAATATTTATATTTTAAAATTTGAATTTTTATTTTTTATGTAAATTTGGTGAAAGAAAAAGATGTAATCTTGCATAAATCATGGAAATTCATTAAACACCTTTGGAATTCCTAAGTCAATCCATGAAAAGAGAATAAATATGCATGTTAAATTGAAATTTCATGGCTAATTTGTGTCTTAAGAGGAATCCAGTTACATAAATCACAACAATAAATTACATCTGAATTGTTGTCTCCATTTTCTTAAGATCAAAGCCAGTTTATTGGAGTGTTGGAGCTGTCAAGAACCTCCCTAGATGCTGATATCATTTAGACTGCCCTGAGTTACAACACAGCATTTAGATAAACTTCTGCACAGCAGCTTGTAGACAAATACCTGGGTTTTATTTGGAACATAAATTGACCAGATACAGTTTTCATTATCAACCCAAAATTTAACAATTTCTGTATTTTTGATCATTCTTTGAAGGGGAAAATGCAACTTTGTTATGTAATAATTACATAATGGTCTTAGACTTGTAACCTCTTTTTTTGTTTGTTGTGAAGAACAAAACATATACTCTCCACAGAAAAAAATGGTTGCCAAGCTTATTCTTTTAATGATGAAATTCTGCTTCAAAAGATGCACAAAAAACTGCTTCCAGAGTGCTCTGTGTTTTATTCTTGACTGCTCTGGAGTAAGGTAGATATATGCTTCATATCTTCAGAAATAAGGGGATATAGATCACCAGACTTAAGGATGTTGGGGACAATTATTTAATGAATCTCAGGTGCAAAAATGAAAAAAATCGAACACCTTCAAAGGTCCTTCAAGGTATCACATCGGTAATTGACCAATCAAAATGAACTTAGTCAATTTTCTTTTCTTTTGAGGCGTTTTTCTATTTTCTTCCAAGCCATTTTTACAATTTTGGTACCTGTGCCTAGTAAATTTTATGTATTTTGTGAATAAATAAAGGTTAATGACAGGAACTATTTTTTTCAGGGCATAGGAGGCTACTTCCTGTGATGCACTCGAGGTGTTTACAAACAAAGTGAAAACACGTGGATTTGAGGGTAGCCCTGTTTGCAGATGGAAAAAGTCCGAAAATGCCGTGTGGGTACCCTGTTTTTTGGTGTCAGCTAATGTGACAGGTAATGTTTAACACTTCCTGCTAAATATTTTTTCATGTAAACAAATACCTGATTTTTAACGATTTTTTATTCTATATAGAATATAGTGAAAAGAATTACAGGTGTGATACCTTGAATAATGTCAATTTCTGGCACCCACTAATGTCAGTTGACTCGGTCTTGATTTCGGCCACTTCTAAACAAACTCGGATGTACGCGGACAGGTCTTTACATGCTTTTGGATTCTGAACTAAACAAAAAAAAAATATTTTTGATGATAATTTTGCTCCAATCTCAACCAACAGTAAGAACACGGTCTAGTTTGGATTAACACAATGTCATGATTTTAAAGTCTGTGTGAATGACACAGCAGTCAACTCTTAGAAAATCTATTTGATTTTGCAGTTGGATTATTGAACCTTTCCGAATTAAATGACCAATCTCTTTTATAAATAAGAAAATTGTTTTCTTTTAGTTGCAAAAAAAATGCAATGTTAGTTTTACTTTTGAAATTAAGTCCCTCTTTCAGTCAATTGATAAAAAACACTAAAGATGCGTTTAGTTAAATGACATTGGAATGACACTTAGATCAAACAGAATTTGATCGAGGAAATAAAATGCCCTTTACATACCTAAGTTTAAAATAAAATTTGAAATGACATTGACTTCCAACAGCTACATTCAGTTCGCTTTTCAAATAGTTACAAGCAAATAAAGACTTGAGTTAATATTTAAAGCCATATATGGCGTAACTGATCAAAAAAATATATTTTTGTAAAATACAAAATTAAGTAAAGAAATATAGTTAATACATTGAAATTAAAACTTTTCATACAATTCTGAACATGGAGAACACCTCGTTTCATCTAATAATACGATTTTATCTCTCTGTGATGTGTTATTTAAATCTTTTGTATTTTCTTCCGAGTCGGAGAAAATTCCGAGAATCCAAATTAAATTGTGATATCTTTATAACGCAATTGACTTAGATTTTGTAATTTACGGTAAAGTTCTATCTTTATATAAAGTAATCATACAAATAATAAGTTCTTATAATTTTAGTCTAATGATTTTCATTGTACATACGCCATATATGGCTTTAAAATAAGATTTAAAAAGTGTCAAAATTATTCAAAAATATAAAATGATATATATTTATCACCGGTTCATACAAGGAAAAAGACTAAGATTATGAACAAAGTCCAAGTTGTAAGTTTACAATACCCGTTACTGGCGAGCTCATTATCGTTGCATTGTCTGCACTGAGATTGAGGAGAAATTGTTTGGTCTGAGAGGTATATGCTATATCACCGCATACTGCAATAAATCGAAAAATCAGAATAAATTTACACGTAATAAAGCAGGTTAAAAATAACAAAACGCATTCAAAATACTACAAAATAATTAAATAAAATTTTTTGTATTTTTTCTCCAATTGACCTCTGTCCATTACCAAAATTTCTACAATTTGAGAAATGTTATTTCATTCATAAACAGAGGATCTTATGGATTTGAATTCTCACCTGTTTCCTTTTTAGAAGAGATCCAATTTATATATTTGCAGCAAGAGCAGGAATTTTTTGTACAAACGCACTCATCATCAAAAAGTTTGCCTTCAAACAATGCCCTTAAAAGACGTCCCTCTTTCACAAGATCAACTTGATATCATAAAAAGAAAGAAAAAGAATTCATTTTCCAATGATGATGATTAATGATTATTATAATTATGGACTTCACTTTTCACTTATATCGATATGTCGCTACTTGGCTTAAGAGGGATGTTTTATTAGACCCTGACTGGGCACCTAGAGCAGTAAAGGATATTTTCGTGCCAGCATGACTGCGAGAGGGACCCAGGTCCTCGGTTTATGTCAACTGAAAGACTTGTTTCCACGTAGAGCATTATGAATCGAACCTGCGACATTTGAATAAGCTCCTACTTTGTGAGAGTTTCTTAGCAATATGTTTCACCAACAGTATTCTGAAGCTGATATTAAAAATATGCTTTAGTTTCTGATTGACAATATCTATTGAAATTCACATGAGTATCAATTGCGCCCTAAAATAAGCAGGCCTATTTTTGCATTCACATGAAGCGGAATTTGTCCAAAATCGTATAAGTGAAAGGAGGAGAACACTGGCTGTGGCCTTCAACTGGACATTTAGATATATCGACGACGTATTGTCAATTAACAAGGGTAATTTCCATTCTGTTGCCGATACGATATATCCCTATGAGCTTGAAATAAAAGCTACTACAGAATCTGTTTCATATTTCAATATTTTACTTGAAAAGACGTTAATAGTAACCTGACAACCAAGCTTTATGACAAGCGAGATGGCTTTAACTTTTAGATCGTCAATTCCTTTACGTATGCAACAACCTTCATTACCTGCATAGGGGTTTCTATCTCTCCCATATATTTCATCAATTAAAATTATTTCCAAAAATCAGATGATATTTAAAAAAAGATTTTTAAATCATGTCGTATAAATTAAAGGAATGAATTTAAAATGATATACAGCATAACCTGGGTTTACGCTTTATTAACCGCAAAGCGGTTAAAAACGGTTTAAAAAAAGGAACAGACTATTCAAGCCAGTATAATTTGGGTATCTTTTAAATGCATTCCTTAAAATTTAATTTTCCATCACTAGCTGTAAAAATTAGACAATTCTCCTTCAAATTTGACTTCGAATTGTACATATTTTAAATTATTTGATATATTTTTGTCGGAAGTCAATGTACAGCAACAGAGATTATACCACCCATCCTAATTTTTCATCCAGTCAAATAATACGATACAACAAAAATGAATTTATTCATTATATCAAAAAATTATGTCATTTGAATAAAATATTTGTGTCAGGAAATAAAAGCATAATAAAACGTTTCTCTCTCGATACAAAATACTCTTACATGTTAAACAAATAAGGACGTAACCGGAATGTAAATGACAAACAACAAATTTTCCAACCAGAGACTTCCTTGCTGTAAATGACTTTTTCACCCCATGTCACATCAAAAGGACTCCTATTTCATTCTATTGCTACTTCACCTGGATTAAAATGTATAGATAAAATTCTAAAAATGCGTAAAGATGTTTTGAAATTGCCCAAAGACATGTAAATTAATACAGGTATTAACTTCTACAACCTAGAAAATATTTTAGGTTCTTTTATTTTTTAATTGTTCTCTACAAATGTTGTTCAGTTGTAGAATTCATATAAAGAACAGAATTTAAAGCTTAACGATGAGCACTTGCAAGAGATGTTTTAATTTTTTTTTTTTGAAAGTACTTATCATTCAAATAAAGATGACATAAAATTGTCGAACTTTAAAGGATATAAATAATCACTTTGCATATGTGATTATAATATATATAATTATAGTATATAAAAAAATAAAACAAAACTTGCACTACTTATACTTGTATTCTCGTGTAAATGCAACATGACCTAATCGATTCCGTACTTCTAGTGAAAGCCAGCATTGTAGAACAATACAGCATATATGTTTATCAATAAATGGCAAGTTGGACTTCGATAGTATCTGATAGTTGTTTTCCCTGTCTTTTTGTCCAAATGTAAAGATTTGAAAACAAAAGTACATTGTAAATGGCAGGTTTTATAGGGGCCTTGTCTTTGTACATGTCATGCTTTTTAGAGACCATTCGCGTCCAACTTAACCTTTATTGATTAACATATAATTATTATTTCTGCAATGATTGATGTTTTTTTTAATTAAAAGTATTGAATTAAGCAGATGCATTATTTTAAATATGCAAGAGTTTGATATATATTTTTTTCAAATTTTTTTTTTAAACATTTGTTTTCAAGTGATGCTTTCTATCTGTTATTTAATGCTATATTTATAAACTGTAAAAGTTTTAATTTTATACCTCACATAGTTTTGGAGGTATTGTAAAAATAAATATTTGGAGCTTTGGTAAAACCTTCAAACCACTGCATGGGTCGGATGACGTCTTATTTAAAAATTGATTGATATTCACGTTGACAAATATTTGTCTACGAAAGAATTTCTAGGATATCATTATTCTCACGGAGTAAGGAGTTGAACCTTACGTCGCCTTACCTAAAAGGTGGTTATCCAGTTACAAATTTCAATCATAAGAAAAAAAAATACTTAATCTTATATAAAAAAAAAAAACCCTCATGCTATAGGGATGTCAGTTTGCCCCACTTTTTATAAAAAACATCATGGAAGAAGAATGCATTAAATTAGTTAAAAGAAATTAATCAATTGTTTAATTTTTAGCTATGTTTATCATACTAGTATCTTGATAGTGATAGCTAAATCATCAATATTTACACTGCAATTGAAGACTGATATACTGCATTCCATAATACAACCTTGATAAAGGTAGTGTATGTGGGATAATTTTAGTGAAGATGCCTCTAAAACTCTACTATGATCTGGGATCCCAGCCATCCAGGGCTGTGTATATGTTTTTAAAAATCAACAATATTCCATTTGAAGAGGTGTTTGTTTCCATTGGAGCAGGTGAGAGCTGTTTAATTATGTCTATTGTACAAATTAAAGTAAGTTCACTAACTGGTCTGATCGACCTATATTTTCACCCCTCAGTTAAATCTACGATGGGTAGTTTGTAAAATTACTAATTTATTCATGTTTTTTAATAAGTAGTGCAAGATATGTTTAAAATGCCAAACTAACTTTGGCATACACATATTGTGGTTTATATCTTTTTAAAAATCTAGTGACTATCATATAAATATACTACTTTTAATTTATAGAGATTTGATTTAGTCATTTCACATGCTGGTCATCTTCTTTTGTGTCGTTTTCAGAGCAAAGCGACTCTTGGGGAAAATTATGTTCGGAATCTGTCTGTCTGTCACAACCAATAACCTAACAGCTGTTACATAAAAAATGAGTTTTATGTTTTGCATGTATAGTAAAACATTAACAAAAATATTCTCAGACCCTCGCCCCCATCCCCAACCTGCGTAATATGATCCTGTGGATTTCCTTTGCATTGCTTTAATGCAAGAAGCAAATTAATAACTTTCCTTAATTGCATTTATTTTAATTTTCTAATTATGCTTAAAAGCAGTTGAAAGATTTGATTGAAAATATTTTTAAAAAATCATTTAATATGATATGTATACAATGAAATGAAGGAAGAAACACATTTTGTAGGTGAACACGGACAAGAAGAATTCAAACAAATTAATCCTTTCCAGAGAGTCCCAGTCATAGAAGATAATGGATTCATCCTAACAGAAAGGTACTATTTTACACATTTGAAAAATCTTATCAAGAGAAATGCAAAGAGTTTCGAATTTAAACATTACATTGTTCTTGTATTTAACATATTGCATATTAACCTCATAAAACCATGGCATCCACTACACAGGTGCTCGTGGACAGGATTATCCTTAACCCCCCCCCCCCCAAACTTTCAATATTAAAAAAAATCCGATTTTTTTTAATATTGAAAGTTGGGGGGGGGGCTAAGGATAATCCTGTTCACGAGCACCTGTGATCCACCATTCAAAAAAACTCATGTAAGAGGGCTAGGAAAACCTCTATAAACTTCCAAATACTTGTAAGAATAATTTCAAAGTATTTTCTATACTTACAGTGTACATACATAGTCAAAATATATTCTATTATTTCGACCAACTCAAACGTTTAACTGTTTCCATGTAGTGTTGCAATACTGAAGTATCTAGCGAAGAAATATAATGCACCCAGCCATTGGTACCCAGAAAATGATGTGGCAACAGTTGCCAGGATTGATGAATACATGAACTGGCAACATACGAACACAAGAAACATGTGTGCCATGCTCTTTCAAAACTTGGTAAGAACTGTATTATAATGTAATCTAATTGATTATACATTTTAAAAAAAAATAAGCCATGCATTATAATATTATTTTCTGCAATTTAACTTTGCAGCTTTTGATTCCAAGAATAAAACGCAAGCCAATCGATTTGGATAAGGTTAATTTTTATCGTAAGAAAGTGGTCGAGGTGGTCAAGCTTTTGGATGAGTATTATTTAAGAGACCATTTATTTCTCTGTGGAAATGAAATCACGCTGGCGGATCTTCTTGGTGTTTGTGAGGTGGTTCAGCTCTACCCAGTTTGCGAGGAAGGAATATATGAAAGCAACCCGAAAGTCAAAGCATGGGTGGAACGTGTCAAAAATAGACTGGGGCCCGTATATGATGAAGCTCACGAGGTTATATTTGGGATGAGGGGAATGTTCGACAAAAACGTGAATTCCAAGATGTAATTTGATAAACTGTATAAAAGTTAAATTCAGGTTAAAAAATAAATGGATGTTCTAAAAATCAGTGCTTTTCTACCGCACGAAATTTAGAATCATGTCTTTAAAAGTATAACTATTTACATGTATTGTCTTTGGTTTTGATAGTCTTAAGACTTTGATAATGTAACGGTAATAGAAATTTTTAGATCCCATTTTTCGGTGATTGCAAGGTGGAGCAGATCCATCCTTAGTGTTTGGAGGGAATATAAAGCTTTAAAGATCAAACAATACATTAAAGGATAAAATGTTTGGTTCACATGTATTATGAATTTGAAAAAAACTTTCTGTAAATATGAGCTAATACTTTTTTTTTTTGCACTTAAACAAAGAAGATTCATCTTTGTTTCACTTTTAAATTTATCTTTAGTGTGTAAATTAAATTTGTTCACATTTAATTAAGGTAGGACACAATAGATAGGCCAAATTTTTCTGAAAATTTGATATTTTGTTCTAGGATACAAAATCTCTCTTTATATATGATATTAAAGAAATTCAACCACACATTTTTTGCCCACACAGTCTGAAATATGGCCTATCAGACCCCTGTAGGAAGATTGTGAAATCAGACTTTCGACTTGAGAATGAGCCTTATTTTATATTTACCAATTGATCTATTGCAAATTTGTGTAAAACTTTTAATAAAGATAATCTTTTTTTTCTTTAAATCAGTAAGTCAAATTGATACTTGAAAATTTGAGTAAAATATTAAGTAAAAATAGAACATACATAGCTTAGGAATTGAAAATTCACATGTAAATATACGACAGTTTAAGCTTTCTTAGGAAAATATATTGTATAATTCAATTTTTACAGAAGATCAACACAATGATTCAAATGGGTCCCAGGATAAAATGTGTAAAAATAAAGAAAATTGAACCGGTGGTTTCAGATATTTTGGCGATAAAAAAAATTTCCATGGCAAAAAAATAAAAGATTCAGTAGATGACGTCATAATATTTGACCTTTGAACTCTTGATATGACCTTGACCTTTGTAGTATATAAAGAACGGAGACTCATTATATGTGTCTCCAAATATCAGGCCTCTACTATTTATGGAACAAAAGTAACACTACATTTTATAATGGACTGTTCCATGCTTGTTTACTGCACTTAGATAGGGTAAACACATTACAAAATGTAAGCCCCAAAGTGACCAATATATAGGATTCTCTGATTTTTTCACAAAATATGACACAAACATGCCAAAACTTATTATTTTTTTTACAGGGGTCATTCAATATTGTTAATGTAATAATATTCTACTTTTTTTTCTCCGTTACTTTTTAAGAAATTGGTTAAAATAGAATCCACTGGTGTTTTGTCCTACCTTTATATACATAAGCTAATTTGTAAGGCAAATATAGACTAGATAGATATAAAGATAGTATGAATTTTCCAACTTCGAATTATCATAGGAATTCTCTTAAACGACTAGAAGAAAGAGCCTTGTCTAAAGGTCGGTATACACGGTAAGATTTGTATTATAATACAAATTCTTACTGTGTATACACTCTTAATACAGTGTATCATACGATTTTTCGAATCTTGTAAAACTATATTAAGAATAGGACAATGCTCTATTTCTTAATGCAAGTCTTAACATACCTTTCACTTCAATTAACCAATCAAATGTACTCCCATTGGGGGTCATCCCATTTATATCATTACTAAAAAAGCTCAAAATTGGCCGACTTTACAAGTAAAGACATCGAAAAACGTGTGGTTTCATGGGAAGTGTGGAATATATCAAGCAGTGCATAGTACGATGATAGACACTGCTATTAGAACCTCGTCTTGCATTTTTATTATTTTGACAGAGAGAGACATATGGCGCGTGAAAAGACATGGGAATACGTAGTTTATTTACAATCATAAGATATGAATTAGCATGAGTGCAAGAAAGTTTTATAATGCAAAAGTATTATAATACTTGTATTATACTACAAATCTAGTACTGTCTGATGATGCCAATTCGTCAGACAAACAAATAATGTTTCTACCTTTTGTAATTTAATTTGCTTAGAAATATGCCATACAATCATGTTCCCAAATAGAACTACATGTGGATGCTTTGTATATACGAGCAAAGAATCAGAATAAAACTTTTATGTCTACCGGTATTTACTGTTTTTTTAACTTTCAACTAGAGGTACTGTGAGCGATGAGCTCACTAAATGATACCCCCCGCCTCCCATATGGTTATAACTGGTGAAAAAGTCCATGTTTTCCTGTGGCCGGGAAACCCAAAATATGTGTCGTATCAAAAAGTAAAATAGGAGGTGCACAATGGCAATATGTAATAAAGATTCTGTGAAAGTTTCATCAAATTTCATTCAGTGGTATGAGAGGAGTTGCGGATAAGAGATGGGTACCCCAAAGCGTAACAGACGGACGGACGGACGGACAGACGTACAGACGGACGGACGGACGGAATTAACGATTACTATATACCCTCCCGCTTTTCAAGCGGGGGGTATAATAATGCCCTGTTCGGGGATTTGAATTATGTGTATTTTTTGATCAACTATATGTTACTTTACAAAAATAGTTTCTATGGAGCATAAGAATAAAAATGATATGCATAATATAACCTCCAACAACTGCTTACAAGAAGGAAATCTGTAAATACGAGCCCTACTAACATGACTAATGATACATAATTAAATGAAAACAATAATTTTTTCATCAAAAATTAAGATTAAAAGAAAACTCTCAATTTGATTATGACAACATTCAATTTCACATTTGATTTCTATATCTTTTTAAGATAATCAAGGTTCGCCTTCTCTTAAGCTTGTTCAGATATGACAGATTGCTATATCGCTCTATTTCTTTTTTTTTAGCTCACCTGAGCCGAAGGCTCAAGTGAGCTTTTCTGATCAAAATTTGTCCGTCGTCTGTCGTCGTCGTCGTTGTTGTTGTTGTCGTTGTAAACTTTTCACATTTTCATCTTCTTCTCAAGAACCACTGGGCCAATTTCAACCAAACTTGCCAAAAAGTATCTTTGGGTAAAGGGGATTCAAGTTTGTTCAAATGAAGGGCCACGCCCTTTTCTAAGGGGAGATAATCATGAATTAGAGAAAAATTAATGGCATTTTAAAAAAATCTTCTTCCCAAGAACCACTAGGCCAGGAAAGATGAAACTCATGTGGAATCATCCTCAGGTAGTGTAGATTCAAATTTGTTCAAGTCATGACCCCCGGGGGTAGGGCGGGGCCAAAATGGCCGATCAAGGTTTTACATAGGAATATATAGGAAAAATCTTTAAAAATCCTCTTCTCAAGAACCACTGGGCAAGGAAAGATGAAACTCATGTGTAATCATCCTCAGGTAGTGTAGATTCAAGTTTGTTCAAGTCATGACCCCCGGGGGTAGGGCGGGTCCAAAATGGCCGATCAAAGTTTTACATAGGAATATATAGGAAAAATCTTTAAAAATCTTCTTCTCAAGAACCACTGGGCCAGGAAAGATAAAATTCATGTGGAATCATCCTCAGATAGTGTAGATTCAAGTTTGCTCAAGTCATGACCCCCGGGGGTAGGGTGGGGCCAAAATGGCCGACCAAAGTTTTACATGGGAATATAGAGGGAAACCTTTTTAAATCTTCTTTTCAAGTATTTCAAAGCCATGATTAGTAATATTTATATGGAATCATCCTCAGGTAATGTAGATTCTAATCTGTTGAAATTATGATCCCCTGTGGGGTTAAATTTCAAGCCCCCCCCCCCCCCCCCCCCCCCGCCCCAACTGAAGTTAACTTTCAGTTCTGATCACATCTGTGTTTTTTTCCTAGCTGATGTGCTCAGGTGAGCGCTGTGGCCCCTGGGCCTCTTGTCTTGATCAAAGTTATCAAAAAAAAAAGAAAAAAGAAAAGACGTAATCCTGTCTTTCATTATTAACGAGAATCATATTCTTAGAGGTAATTTTGAATGCTATGTGTAATCAGTTCATCATTCCAGATAGGGTAGCTCAACCTAGCCTATTGGCGTTGAAGCAACCAAGGTCACGTTTGATGAGCTTAACGAAAAGAACTTTGAGGCTTATTCGGGCACATCCAGACATTCTACCTCCTCCAACGCGCATATTGTACAGCTGGATGCAAAGTTTGCCAAATCTCCCCAAGTATGGAACTCTCAAACAAACAGCTGGAGGGTTACGGACTAGATATGCAAGTAGAAACAATATTTTTATGTCATTGCTATATGCAAAATAGTTTAGAATCAAATATAAGTATCTAAACTTTAATTTAAGAAGTATTTTAAAATTTAAATAATTATAAATTATTTGTTTACTTCTGATTGAATAAATAATTGTATTGCTGTTGCCAACATTATATTTAACATTTACGATTTCGATTGTTAGATGAAAAAAATCAGACATCTGAATTTACGGATGTTCATCTCTCTCGTACATAATCGGTATAAAATCAGGGAAAATATCCATCTCGTAGAGTAGGCTTCCCCTCTCAAATGTATCTTCCTTCAGGAAAATATATCCAGAAAAAGATTTGTTTGTTTTTATATTATAAATGTAACTTTCATTTTTATTGAGACCTTTTTTAATTTTAAGAGGAATGGTTTGGTTTTTATTTCCCACAACTTGTATTCTTCCAAAGAACTATAATTTGAACTTAATTACTGTTTTTAAAGCTCTAAAGTGTCTTGAGTGCAGCCAGAAAAATTACAAAAACATACGAAATATATCGGTTTTCAACACTAAAATCATATTTCAAAAACGATGTCTTAGAGGTTTAGTAAATAAAATTTTGAGAAATTTTGAGTTATTAAATCCTGAAATTTTTCAAATTGATCAACATAATTTGAAATATATTATTATCACAATACGAGGGGTGATCAAAAAGTTCGCAAACTATCTCTATATCTACAAAACCACAATTCAGATTTGAATGAAATTCGGTACAAGGTTTATAAATAGCATAATAGCTGAATAAAGTTTCTCTCCTTGTTTGTGACGTCACAATGTGAAAATGACGTCACTATTTAGGTCACCTGTGACGAAAAATGGTTGTCTCAGTCGAACTCGTTCAACAAACGACTGTACAATTTATTGTAATATCTTAGAAATCCCTCTCGGTATCATATAATAATTTGTACACAGTTTATTGAGATAAACGAGTTCCTATAAATTCAATTATTGATTGGATTAATCGTTTTAGTGAAGGAAGGCTGATGGTTAAAAATGATACTTGTCATCTTGCCAAGTGAAAGCAAGTTTGAAAAGATATGTATTTTTAATCAAGCAATTTGCTATCAAAGACCCCCAATTAGCACTTTGAAAAATAGTTGAATATTTGAACAATGATATAAGTATTAAATACCTAAGATATCGTTTTCTTTAGATTTTAAACATATTAGATATGATAAAAAGGATGCACCTATTCTCTATCCACCTTGAATAAAGGTCTCTCCTGAGACAGAAGATCTGTGTTTTAATGGTCGCCATGCTTATTTTTGGAAAGGATGTTATTATCCACCCATTCTGTTGCCGAGATATGACCATTTCTGACAAATTAACTGTTCTTGTCATAAAAATTAACTCACATGGAAAGAAATATAAAACTCGGAAAAAAACTTTTGTGACAGAATGCTGCGGAGGGGGTCACGTGACCGCCAATATCACGTGATTCGCGCATGCGCAGAACGGTGGTTGATGTGCATTAAAATCGGGGAGGATTAATTTAAGATATAATCAACATTAAAACCAAATATTGTTTCTTGTATGGAAGTTATTCAATTAGTTTGCGAACTTTTTGATCACCCCTCGTACATGAGCGATTAATGAGTCAAAAACACTCACATTTTTCCTTTCAAAATAATTTGACCTTCATATAAACTTTTATTCAATTTGATTTTTGCTGTGATTACTGAGATAACGGAAATTCTACGCAGGGATAGAAAGAGGAGATGTTTGGTTCCAGCTAAAGACTGTTTCTCCGAAAGAGAATAGTAGAATACAGTTTCCCGAGGGAGAGGTTAAAGAAATCCTACTCTACAACATCATTGTAAACATTGGAGATTGACAAACAACAATAAAACTTTCTCACTCGATATTTCCTTGCTGTAAACGACTCTTCCACCCCATGTCACCGTCAAAAGGACCCCTATATTTTTCCTCAAATACCTCACTCTGACACACACTACAAATATAATGTAAAGAGTAAGCAAAATACTGTATAATCATTAGATTGTTTGATGGCGCAGTATTCATGTAATCTGTGAGTCCTATACGAGGATTGTTAGAAAAGTTCGCGGACACATTTAATTAATTTACGGAAAATATTTTATATACTGTAAAGTATGAAATATAATTAAATTCCTATCTTTTGTTTATAAGTAACATGTAAAAAAAAAAATCAGGTCTATTTCATAAAATTTTGAAAATTTACACCGAATTCTACTACTAGTATATGCGGTTATAGGATTCACGGAGCAATCAAAATTGCATACTGTATCTATATCAAGACATCTTTCTCTTCTTCTTTAATGCCTTTTGTGCTGTTTTTGGGAATTGGTGAAATCTTAAAATAAATGTCCAATTAAACGAACAGGTGTGGAAACAATGCAAAATTCATTGGCGCAATGTCCACGCGATATAAGGGGTAATGAGGTAACACAGGAGTTGATCATTATTAAAAATGTTAATCCTTCCATTCTTATAAAGCTACTATCATCAGAATACTTTTGTCCCTTGTACGTGTAGGCAATTCCAAAGCCTGTAAACTTTGAACATTTTCACCTTTTAAGACATTGTTTTAGTAGTGGGTAGTACATGTAGTAGTAGTCCATGATGTTCAATGACGTTCCCATTTTTGGTTTTGTTTTTATGCCTTGATTTTTGTAAATGGCTATAAAACAATCATATACCCCCAAATTTATTTCAAAATTTTGCCAAGAGACGTTTCTTGATTACTGTACCGATAGGTACTAAATCAGATATGTAAAGTTAGCTACTAGTAACTGGCTACTAGTAGCTGGCTACGACAGGTGGTAAAGTTAGCTACTAGTAGCTGGCTACGAGAAGTAAGTAAAGTTGGCTACTAGTAACTGGCTACGACAAGTGGTAAAGTTAGCTAATAGTAACTGGCTACGAGAAGTAAGTAAAGTTGGCTACTAGTAACTGGCTACTAGTAGCTGGCTACGACAAGCAAGTAAAGTTGGCTACTAGTTACTGGCTACCAGTAACTAACTTGAACATTCTAGTACCTTTTATGTTAAAATATGCTAATTTGGGAGAAATGATCTGGCACTAAAGATACCAAGATATCGTTATTAATAAACTCAGCTACTAGTACCTTTTGTTTAAAATTATGCAATTTTGGGAGACAAACGTTGATATTATAGAAGTAGCTGGATATTTAAACCGCTGATATCCACTGATATTGTTGATAAAAACAATCTCTAAGCTTTTCCACATGATCTGGTACTAAAGTTACCAAGATATCGTTATTAACAAACTCAGCTACTAGTACCTTTTGTTTAAGATTATGCAATTTCGGGAGACAAAAGTTGATATTATAGAAGTAGCTGCATTTTTACACCGCTGATATCCACTGAAATTGTTGATAAAAACAATCTCTGAGCTTTTCCATATCATCTGGCACTAAAGTTACCAAGATATCGTTATTAAGAAACTCAGCTACTAGTACCTTTTGTTTAAAATTATGCAATTCGGGACAGAAATCTTGATATTATAGAAGTAGCTGGATATTTAAACCGCTGATATCCACTGATATTGCTGATAAATACAATATCTGAGCTTTTCCACATGATCTGGCACTAAAGTTACCAAAATATCGTTATTAATAAACTCAGCGTCTAGTACCTTTCGTTTGAAATTATGCAATTTCGGGACACAAATGTTGATATTATAGAAGTAGCTGGATATTTAAACCGCTGATATCCACTGATATTGTTGATAAAAACAATCTCTGAGCTTTTCCATATCATCTGGCACTAAAATTACCAAGATATCGTTATTAATAAACTCAGCTATTATTAACTTTTGTTAAAAATTATGCTATTTTGGGAGACAAATCTTGATATTATACAAGTAGCTTGATCTTTACACCGCTGATATCAACTGCTATTGCTGATAAAAACAATCTCTTAGATTATCCACATGGTTTGCAATGAAGTTTCCAAGATATCGTTCGTAATTATATCAGTAACTAATGTTTTTGTGTTATAAAATGCAAATTTGTTATACAAAAGTTGATAACGAGCGGTGTGAAGCACGCCTGGTCGAATAGAAAATATGGACTTTGTGCATTGATCCAAACGATTTTTCCGCAGTAAATCTAGACCTGCTAAGCATCATACTGATTATGAATAGTTAACAAAACTACCTTTATTTACTTTTAGCAATATTCAGGCTTCTTTTTGGTTATGGTACTTACATACAGCTTTAGGTGACGTCTCTAGACTAGACGCACCAAATTCTATGTTCGTTTTGACTAACTCGATCTGAATAAAACAATAGTTCTAAGTATCTTTGCTTGCCCTAACAGTTTCACCGTCAGGTAATTATCATTGAAATAATTATAATTGGATTCTGACAGAGCTGATACCTACACTTATAGTGAGTGCATCCAAGTGGCGCTAATCGCCGCTGGATTGCGTAGCTAGCTCCATAGACAACGTGTACGAACGAATCAAATTATGGTTGAAAATAATACTTTATGGTGCATAGCAACAGGCCTAGGGGGTTTAAACAAAGCAACATTTTACTTGAAAAAAGCAAAAACAACGATTTTATGCAGTTTCTATGCCATAAAAACTATCGTATGCGTCCTAGGTCAAGGATTTTTTATTTGACGTCATACTTTCGGGTATTTCCAATTTGCAATCTCCCATGCAGAGTCGTCACTCGTTCGTCACTCAAATGTATGACCTGATGGTAGAGAATGGATTTTTCGGAGACTTCTGAGAACTTTGGAATGTCCATGTATCCCACGATCCATGAGAAGTAATTTTTCTTCTCTTTATTAAATGAACCGAGGAAAGGCAATAAAAGTATAAGTTGTGAATAGTTTAAAATCAGTGGCAAATCCAGGAACTTTGTAAGGGGGGGGGGGGGGGGGGGGTAGAAGGCAGGGGATCCTGGGGGTGCACCGAAGCTTCAGTGCCAGTGTCATGTGGAAAACCTCAAAGATTGTTTTTATCTGCAATATCAGTGGATATCAGCAGTGTAAAATTCCAGCTATTTCAAGAATATCAACATTTGTATCCCAAGTTGTTTGTCGTAGCCAGCTAGTAGTATCCACTACTAGAAGCCAACTTTACTTGCTTCTCGTAGCCAGCTACTAGTAGCCAGTTACTAGTAGCCAACTTTACTTACTTCTCGTAGCCAGCTACTAGTAGCCAGTTACTAGTAGCCAACTTTACTTACTTCTCGTAGCCAGCTACTAGTAGCCAGTTACTAGTAGCCAAATTTACTTACTTCTCGTAGCCAGCTACTAGTAGCCAACTTTACCACTAGTCGTAGCCAGCTACTAGTAGCCAGTTACTAGTAGCTAACTTTACATATCTTACAAAATCATTCTTTTTGCGCTACAACTGTGCAACTTTTTATTTCAATAAAATGTGCGTGTAAAGTAAATGTGTAAAAAATAGCATGCTTCGTGAGGCATAATTTATCAAATTAACGTAGCTGTAAATTTTTTAATGATCACCGGAAAACAACAAGTCTTTGTATATTTACTTGATAATATGTATTTTTTAATCTGGAGAGTTTAACCGGTTTCATGGATAAAGCACGCTCTCAATACAATTGTCCGCGAACTTTTCTAACAACCCTCGCATAAGCATCCACGAATTAATCAATGGAGTTTTATGACGTCGAATATTCACAAATACATCCTAATTGGGAAAGTAAGCAGAATAAGTTTAGCAGTAAATACTTGCCAGAAGTAACTTATAATTAAGCACTTAATCATTACTGAGGTCTTTCGAACCAGACAGTTCTAAGATCTAATAGTGATTCTACTGTTTCTTTTTTCATGTCTTCCGTTTCAGACAGAAATATATTAAAATATTATTATATATTGTTATATTATATTATATATTATTATATATTGTTATATTATATTATATATTATTATATATTGTTATATAATTATATTTAACTCTCTGTCTCAGATGCAAATGTCATTTATATTTGAGCATCAAAGTATTATTCTTTGGAATATAGTTATCAGAATAGTCAGAATACTCAGTATTCATTCCAGCAGCTTCTACACAAGTTAATGTGAGTGTGGATTTTATTTTTCGCTTATGAATTTGCATTGGTGTTCAGCGTTTGTGATATCAAAATAAAATTAACATCTAAAAATCTTTTGATTTCTCCGTCCGTGTTAAAGTGTAATAAATGACGAAACTTTACATCCATTTCATTACCAAAAATACTCGTAGAAAGTATTTATTGTATGATGATAAAATTAATCAAATAAAATCATTATACCTTTCCTATTTTGAAAATTGAACATGTATCCATGTTTCTAATTGTTTCGCCTCGTTATTTATAAAATTCACAAACCAGGTATCATATCCTGTACCCGGTCATTACAAAACAATAATACCTTCCCTCCTCACTCTTAGGACGGACACAGTCTGGCAACAGCTACACATGGTTCCAGAACACGTACAGCTAGGCCGTGCATAATTCTGCATTAATCCAAGTCTATCGTAGTCGGCGACTTGATAAAGGTCGCTTGAGAATGGCTCGCCTGTGATTGAAGAAATTACATACAGAATGTAAACAGTATGTTTTTGGAGATCTTTATTCGGAGAAAATGCATTAAATACAACAAAGGCACGATATGAGTAAATAATTTTGCTTTATCAACATTTTTTAAGTCTATGAAAAAGGGCAGGGAAGTTTTTGAATTTAATTTGGAATACCTTTTGACAGTTTAACATTTTACCTTGTCCACTTATTATAGGAAAGATTACGATCCAAGAACAAACTATACAGACAATATGCAGGACTCCAGCCATTTTGAGCAGAGCTTATTTTGTGATGATGAACAAGGATGATTATATAATCAAGACACACTCACTTTATATACACAATCTATATCCTTGTATTTTTGCGTCCTTAAAGAGAGCATGATTAATTAAAGGCGTATTCTGAAAAGATCTTCTAGGTTTTTGATCACTTTAATGAATTACTTCTTATTAATCTGATTTAAACATGAGGCAAATGTAAAGATACAAGAAACATTGAAATTTTATTAGGGTCTTTCGTCTTCAGCCAAAGACCCTTCTATTATTCTATTGCTATTGGAAATTTTTGCTGTAGATAAATTTTGAGCAAATTTGCGAGTTCATTGCATTCGAAAAAAAAATATTTTTCTTAAAAATAATTCAATAATAAGAAAATGTAAACAAAGTAGTAGTCATTCGCAAAATTTTGAAACGTAAAAATTAATCAACAGCATTTTGACCCAGATTCGCAAAATAAAATCGACGTAAAAATTTCCAGATTTACGGGCCCGGGTCGATAGATCCAGGTCGTATATTGTTTTTGTCTTTTCTATCTGTTTGTTTGTTTGTCTCGAACTTTATACTTCACCATAACTTTTGAACCAGGAAAGATTAGGGACTTCATATATGGTATGCATACTCCACTAATTAAGGTCTTTCAAATGACATCAAGGTCAATGACCTTGTGACCTTAACTGTGGCCTATATGCTAAAAAAAGTTTTTTTTCCTGCAAACTTTAACCTTCACCATAACTTTTGAATCATGAAAGATAGAGGTACATAGAGATACATATTTGGTATGCATACTCCACTTACCAGGTTCTTTCAAATGACAACAAGGTCAATGACCTTGTGACCTTGACTGTGACCTTAATGCTAAAAATAGCTTTTTCCGAACTTTGTTGCCACCGGGCGCATAGTGTTTCACAAACACATCTTGTTTTCACTTTTATCATTAAGGTCTTTCATCTTCAGCGGAAGACCTTCTTGTTTTTCTTAGGGTTTTTTCCCACTGTTTTTTCTGTGCACGCGATTTCTTAAAAGAAAGCGGCTCGTTAGTTCGATCATCATGAAAATTTCAGGTCTGATTGAACATAAAAAATCTTGATACATATTCTTATTTTTATCACTTCCGGTCCGAAGATTTTTGTGATTGAGTCTATTTTTTTTTGGTGGCGTGGGGGGGGGGGGGTC
>PRKT01000031.1:1469717-1485500 GCA_003671525.1 Saccostrea glomerata
GGGGGGGGGGGGGGGGGGGGGTCAGTTTGTCCGCAGCGTTCTATGAAACCACTCATCACAGGAACATGAATTATTTAGGCAAAATAGAGCAACATATATTCGTATAGATCTGTAATACGTACATGTAGTTAACTTCGATCGGAAGTGCTGCATGTCGACGTTTGCTATGACATGAAAAAAGACATATCTAGAGTTTCAAAATTTCTTAAACTTTCTCTACTATATCTTTTTTGCTTGGAAATATTTTGTTAAACATGTAGAACAAAAATTGTGCACAATTGCAAGATCTTTCAAATGACTCCAAAAAGGAGGTGGCCCCAAAAATAAGGGCTCTAGACTAGAGGAGCCGAGAGTTTTTTTTCCGATATCTCAAAAAGTATAGAAAATTTATAATACATCAAAGAACCCAAGTTGTCCAATATAACAAGTAACAGCTAATGAGATCGCCAATATTTGTCAAAAGACATCACTTCCGGCCAAACAGGTAGTAGTCTAAAATTGCTTATTTTCACAGATTTTGGCATTGAATTATACATGTCAGAGAGAACGTCCAACTGCTTACCCTAGCGATTGTCGTCCTTATGACAACTTCTGGTTTAACAGTTAGTTAATATAAAATTTCTAATTTTATACAGAAATTAACATTAAAATCAAATGATTTACTTCAACCAAGACATACGACCCAATTTTCTGTTGATTAAGGTCACTTTCGGTCAAACCGGAAGTTATCTAAAATTGTTTTTGAAAATCAAAATATGGATTTTTATCATCAAAATGCTGTAAACAGGTCGACATCATATATTGGGAGGGGGGGGGGGGGGGGGGGGGGCTTTTTAACGACCACATTATTTTCATTTTTCAGTCTTGCAAGCAGTGCATCCGAAAATCGGACGGAACACCTAATCGTTGCAACAAATTCGTCTCTAGTAATTTTTTTTTGTTTACACATTTTGTGCAGACGATTTCTCAGAAATGCTTGGATGGATTCACTTGAAATTTTTAGGGGTGATGTTTCATTGGCAAACCCTTATTCATGTTTTTTTTTTTATTTTTCTTGAAATCACTTCCGGTCGGAAGTTATCGCCCTTTAATCGAATTTTGGTGACCATTTTGTCTGCACAAAAAATCAAAAACAAAAAAGGCTAGATTGCTGTAATTTTCAGGAATTATAGAAGACTTAGTCATAGTTTTGCACCTATGTTTTTAGCTTACCTGTCCATTAATTTTTGTTGTCGGCGTTGTTGTTGTCGTCGTCGTTGTAAACTTTTCACATTTTCATCTTCCTCAAGAACCACTGGGCCAGGATAGATAAAACGTATGTGGAAGTATCCTTAGGTAGTGTAGCATCAAGTTTATTCAAATAATGACCCCTGGGGATAGGGCGAGTCTACAACGGAAAATCAAAGTTTTCCGAAGGAATATATAGGAAGTATCTTTAGAAATCTTCTTCTCAAGAACCACTGGGTTAGGAAAAATAAAACTTATGTGGAAGCATCCTCAGGTTGTGTAGATTTACATTTGTTCAAATCATGATTCCATTAGTAGAGAGGGTCCACAATGGGGATGAAATTTTTACTAAGTACATGTAATACATGTATATAGGGGAAAAATCTGTTCAAGAACAGTAAAGCCATTGTTATTGATATGGAAGTATTCTCAAATTATTTAAAAAACAAGCCCTGTTTTTCAATACTTAAAAGATTTGTGCCTTTTTCTAGCCAATATTCTCAGGTGAGCGTTGTGGCCTTTGGGCCTCCTGTCAATTTTTTTGTCTAGAATGGAAGCTCGGTAGGGTCGAAATTTAGGACACGAATCATGAGTAATTTTTCTATACATTTTGTATAATATTTTTTGAAGTATCATTATTTTGTGAAAACATACTGAACAATATTTGTGTAGAATGACAAGATCTTTAATATGATATCAAGAAAAATGCGCTGACTCATCGCATTAGAGGCCGAGAGGAGTCAAACGTCTTTAATCGATAACTCTTTTACAAACTATATTATTGTAAACATTGCTGAAGCAAAAATGTTTATCTCAAAAATCTACAACTACATTAAATAAAGAGGGACCAAAAGGGACCAGAAAGCTAAATCTGCGACGCTTTAAATCTCGAAAGGGGGAAATATTTTGATAAGTTATATTGAACAAAAGATATTCGAAATAATGTTTTTACAATATGCAACTATTCAATTTTTGCTAATCATCCCCATTGAGGAGTTAAAGGGCCAGCCCCTAGCTATTTCTTTTGCAATTGTCCCGGAAATGAAAAAAAAAATCTTTGAATAGTTGTTGAACAAAAAGTCCGCAGAGGAAAACGATCGAAACAATGGAGGTTTATTTTGTTTGTGTAGTTTGTGATCAAAAAGTTGTGTAGTGAGCCTCCATAAACGATCATTTTTTTGTTATAATACATTACTGAAGCAAAATTATTTATCTCAACAATTGATACATATGGTATTCAGATCGTATGTTACATAATTAGGGGCCAAGAAGGGCCAGAATGCCAAATTTTGGTACTCTATATCTCGGAAGCAGAAAATATTTTCATGTGATATGTCATCTTCGCTAGCGAAGAGTTTCTGATACGCTACTCTCCTCATAATCCCTGGGGTTCATTAGGATAGTAGCTTATCAAAAACCCTTGGCTAGCGAAGATGGTGATATGTTGAATAGAAGATGTTTGAAATACATGTAATGTTCTGAACAATTAGCAACCATTCATTTTTTGCTAAATGCCCCCGTTATGGATTTGGAGGACCGTTCACTTAATATTTTCTTTTGTAAATATCTCGAAAACAAAAAAGAATTTCTTAATAGTTGTGGAACAAAAGTACTAGTATTTAAATTCAAAAAACTTTTGGGTGAACTCACAAAAAGAGGTGCAGCCTGTGCTGACCCCTCCATTTAGGGGGGGGGGCGGGGGCGAAAAGGACAGGAAGTCTTCAATCAATAACTCGTCGACAACGATCAATATTTTGTAATAAATTACTGATGTAACCAACTTATTTATGTCATTATATTTAAACGAAAATCTCGTTTAAATTCTTATCTCATCTTAAGAATTGGACAGAAGACCCACTCGTTGCTGATAACGAGATCGCATCTAGTTTCATTTTTTTTTTTAAGTTTGATTGCTTGTGAGTGCGCAAATAGCTCATTTGACGTGGAATGTTCTTTCCGAATTTGATCTTTACGTAAATGTATTCTATTAAAACTTTGTAAACTATACAGGCATTAATTTTCTCATATTCATTTCTTTCCATTCGAGTAGAAATAAATAATTTTTTTTTCTTAAAAAGAAGTTTTTATGCTCCAATAAATTTCATGTTATTTTTGAAATCTTCGTCTAAATATGTATATTTAATATATACTTACGCTTCATGAAATATGCCGGCATGAAGCGTCGTAGTTCATAACCTCATGAATCTTCAAAAATTAAATTTTTAAGGTAGGATTCTTCTCATATTTCTAATATTTAAAAATTAATGAAATTCTCACAGAATCAAGAAGACAATATTAGTAGAAGATAGTATCAGTGATTCTTCTCATATTTCCAATATTTAAAAATTAATGAAATTCTCACAGAATCAAGAAGACAATATTAGTAGAAGATAGTATCAGTAAGATTAAATTTTACCGTTTTATATTAGATGCAAGGTCAGGTCAAGGTCATTATGGAGAGGACTTATATTGGCCATGCCTGATGTCCAATCCAATTATGTAATCTAACATAATAAAATATTGATTAAAATAAAAAAAAAAAGGTCATTATCTTTTTCCTTGACATTAAGAATTTTAAAATGCTGTTGCCAATTATGTGATACCTACTTCTATTTTAAAAGTTTAAAGATTGTTCGTTTTGCATAAAAACATATTACTATATTTGGTCTATAGCATGATATTACCAAATTAACATAAATGATTTAACGAAAGTGAATGTTGGCTATATTTTCTCTGTTTTTCTTAATTTTGAGGATATATTAGTTATTTTCAGTTGCTTCCTATATTTAATTTTTTCTTATTTTCACATATAATAAAGTAGTCTTACACATGTACAAAATGATACAAAAACAAAATGTTTTGATCGTTTACTAAGAGAGAAAAAAATACTTTTTATGGATTTTTCACTCAAATCTGCAATTTGATAGGAAGCGTTTAAACAGTCCAGTCCAATACGAAAATTCGTAATTTTACGAAAAAACGTAAGATTACGAGAAAGCGTAATATTACAAGTTATCGTAATATAAAACTTATATTACGATTTTTCGTAACGTAGTTAAATTACGAATATGCGTAATATAGCAGATGTAAGAGACTATATTACGAGTTTTCGTAATCCAAGACAAATTCAAGCATTGCAAGAAATTGAGTGGCGGGTAGCAAAGTATGGCCTTTAATACGAGATGTCACGGGCGATAACTTGTACGACGCTTACTGAGATTTGAAATTCTGTGTGTTTTAATAAGAATTGCACGAACAGTTGAATTATGAAACGAGGGTGTGATTTTTAGGGTAGACTTCGGAAGAAAAGTAGGGAGTTCGGGTGATATAGACCAATGCTACATGCTTGAGCGAATATTGAAATTTACTAGAAAATTGGTCTTATCCGTGGGAAAATTCCTATAAAAGAATAATAAAAAAAATTGTCAACTCACCCATCGCTGTTAAAAGCTAACAAAGTTCTAGTTTGTTTGAAAAATCATATTTATTTGATATATTTTGAAAGTTTAGTCCCTCATTATAATTAACTTACATTTGAAAATTTCTCAAAGTCTTCGATTGTGTAAAAATTATAAATAATTAATTGTTCTATTACAATTTTGAGAGGCAGAAAGGAAGGTATTTTCATACGCCACCATTCCGCCAAATATTGATTTATGGAGTTTGTTAATATTAGAATTCTCTTCCTTTGGTTGATAATTCATAGCAATTTCAGTTGTAAAGAAATACCTCCATGATATTTTGATATAAAAGTGCAAAAAAAAAATATAAAAGATAAAATTCATCTAAGAAAGCGGCTTTAATCAGGGAAATATGTTTAATTTTATGTTTACCTTTGATTTAACTTTGGGTAAATGGTTTTCATTTGTCAAGAAATAAATGTCAGCTAAGTCTTGTTTTTAGAGATAGAGCAGTGTTCTATTCCAAAGTCAGACTTGTAAGGCTCCAAAAACGTGTATTAAGGGTGTACACACGGTAAGGCTAGAACTTAAGTTTCACGACTTATAAGGCAAGCATTACCGTGTGTACCGGCCCTTAGAGTACTTGTGTATTCTTAACTAAAAAAATTTTGCGAGTGGCCAATTACAAGGTAAGTATATTAAATTTACGAGTTCAATTTTTATTTTCAAAAAAGCATTTATGTATATGATGTCGAAATCTGTAACGAAATTTAAAATTACTGTTCTGAATTGTTGTATAAAGTGTTGAAAAATCGTCCATTAAATATTATATTTCATCATTTTAAATTTTCTAAAAGTTCCTCGAAATTCTTGTCTGAATATCCACATCTGATTATACCATCTCTCAAATATAACATGACGTCACAATGCTTCAGCGACGTTAGTAAAATGCAACAATAAAGGGCAGTGAGAAATTCAAATATATAGAGGATATTTTACTCCTTTATTGTCATTTGCATATTGCATATTCTAGTGTGGAGTAAAGAATTGAAAGGGACTTTGAAGAGTACACTTACCCATTCCTCTATGCATCTTTCTGTGTAAGGATTTTAATTTCTTAAAATGTTTAGGAATCCATAATAAGTAGCCTAAGGTTAAATCAAATTCATTTTGACGGTTGGGAATATTAAAAATAGTTAAAAACTGACAATTCATGGTTTTGAAGAATTTCCTCTTTAGTAGGGAACTATGGGTCTTTATGGATATCAATTTAAAAATTCCAAAGTTCATATTCAATCCGTAATTTAATTGTAGATTCTCTCATATACCGTCCTCTTTTCTCTCATATATCGTATCAGTATTTATGGAAATTGGCTCCACAGTTTGACTGATTGTTCACTCTTTCCCCATCCAAAAACTTTCTATCTTTTAAATCTCCTTTGTAAAATATTTAATGCAATATTCATAGAAGATTATTATTTGTATTCTTTATGTTAGTTAAGGTGGCTGCAGCTGGCGTTACTTCATGGGGGTTAATCAAGTTCGCATGGTTTTTTTTTTTAGTTTTACGGAGAAAGAAGTGAGTAGAGAAAATAAGTTAATCTTTAACGTCACTAACTCAGAAGCCGATAATGCACAATTAAGATCTACACCTAAAGGAATGTATTATGAAATAAACTTTAGACAATTCAAATGATTTTAAGAGAACAACTCAAAGGAGATGAATATTTTCACCATGGCATTGAATACTATATGAAAGAAATGTTTAAGAAACAATTTTGCCTGGTAGCAATTTTTTTAAGAAAGGAAACAACTTTAAATTTAGAATGTCTTAGCGAAACAGGGAGAAAAGTAAGGTTAAGTTTGATCTCCGATTAGAGTTTTCATCTACTCCTCAACGTTTGAATCTTTGTATTGCAATTGTGGACTAAAGTCTACTCTGTCTAGCAAATTATCAAGACATTAAATGTACATGATTTTCCTTTGACTAGAGTACTTTCATCCTAAACCTTTTTTCTGTTTGTTTGTTACACGTTTAACTTCTCTATCGTCATATGCAGACGCCACCTCATGCCGGTAAGAGGGCTACAAATTAGGTCATTGAGCAGTAAGGGATCTTTTTCGTACTAACACTTACTGCGACATGTGACATCGGTTTACACGGTTCCATCCGAATAATTGGTCTCAATGTCCCGCAGTGGATTCGAATCTGCAACGTAAGGATCAGCTCCTTACTTGGCGACTCTTTAGAAGACGCTCTAACCGCTGTGTCTAACCCACTTCTCATATATTCTTCATGGAGTATCAGTATATCAAGTTTTATGTCTATCAAAAAAAGGATTCTCAAGATAATGACCGACATACAGACTGAGAGACTTACAGGTGCAAGGCAATAATTATTGCCTTTTAAAGGGGCTTAAATAAAGATGGGTATGTAAGAATTTTCATATATTTGTAGATAAAAAAGATTTCCTGAGGAACGCCACAAAAAATATTACATGTACATTTCAACATTAAAGCTTTAGACAATGGTAAAAAAAATTGAAATATCAGTATATGAATTTTGATGATGTAGAAAAATGTCTTTATATCGAGAAGTCATTCTTTTTAAAATTAAAGAATTCTTTTTTAAGTTTTATAGGTTTTTTTTTCTAAATCGGAGGTGATACAAAAATAATAAAGAGTATATGAACATTATAATAATGTTATAGTTCCAACAAACAAGGCTTGAACATGTAACAATATTGTCATGTTTTTAAGACTTAAATTCATAACTGTATTTTCGAAGAACCTCGTTTTAATTTTACGTCTGGAAATCCAATTTTTACTCGCAGTTCAATTTCTAAAAGATGAAATTCTTCAAATTCACATTTCAATGTTTAATACTTTTAACATTCAATCTACCCTACCTATGCTACACTCCAAAATTTCATAAAATTCTTACAAAAATACATTGCAATGTCTAGCGAATGTTCTACCAAGCCTAGTCTGTCCCCCTTGCAAAGAAAAGGACAAAAAGAAAAAGAAAAGAAACCTTTAGACGTACTCTGCCACAGCATATTCTAAAAGTGGTGTAAATCAGATGAGGATTTTCAAAAAATCCAAAGAACTTCATTAAAATTTAAAATTGCCAAATTTGTCGTAAGTAAGTTACTTCAAATTTAACAATTTTTTTTCTACGCTTTTTACAACCATTCCTAACGAGGAATGAAATATTCGGCTTTTTAATTCTACTTCAGATGAAGAAAACATTATGCCTTAAACTCGACATCACGTCTTTTACGTGCATCTTTCAGCGTATGGTTTTTGACCCAAATACAGGATAGGAAAATGCATGGTTCTAACTAAGTCAGTGTTCTATCAACTAAGCTACATGTTTTAATTTTGCATCTGACTACTGCCAAACAAATGATCAATAAAGTTGTATTTTCTCTGAAAAACAATATGTATTGTGTTTCTGAAACACTGATGCCCTTGTATGGCAGATTATGGCGAAAGTAAAAGGTTTTCAAATTCAAGAAAAACCCCAAAGTCAAGAAAAAGAGATTTATATGTTGTTATCTTAAGGATTTGGTTCAATGAATATTCATGAAACATGAAAGGATTTTTTGAAACCCAAACACTAATCGTTCAAAAGTTAAGGCAGGGTTAAAATTTTCAAAAATTGGTCAAACTCTAAGGTAAATGTCAAATCTTAAAAAAAAATGTCCATATCCAGAGAAAGGTCTTGCCACAATAAAATATTAATACACGTATGAATCCCAGTACTAATTGTTCAAAAGTTATACTTGCAAAAATTACAACTTCAATTTTGGCAATAACTTTTAAACAATTGATGCTAGGGCTTTCATACTTCACTTTTGCATTCATTGTGACAAGACTTTCCTTGAGTAGGATCTTTTAAAATCTTTTGACCTTAACCTAAATATTTGACTCACTGAGAAAAAAATTAACCTTGGCTAACTTTTATATAGTTGGTGCTATGACGTTGATCATATTACACATGTGTATTCCTGTCATATACATGTATTCAGATATGTAATTATCGAGACAAAGTTTTTCAATGGGTGTAAATATTTTTGACCTTGATTGGATTCCAAACTTCATAAAAATCCTTACAAAGATACATTGCGGGTTCCAGTAAATGTTCAACCAAGCCTCTTTACTCCTCACTAAGATATTGACAGTAGTAAAGGAAAAAATTCAAGAGTACTGTGCAACAATGTATCCAAGAAGTGGTGTAAATCAGATGTGGATACTCAAAAATTCCAAAGAACTTTTGGACAATTTGAAATCACAAGATTTTACCAAAATCAAAAGCTGAAAAACTTACGACCTTTCAACTTTGTACACAACCATTCCCCACGATAAATTAAAGCCCTGGCTTTTTGATATCATTGACAGCTGCTTTTTCAATGAAAATGGAACCCGTAAAGTTCCTTACTTGGTCATTGGTCATTTGCAAAATTATTTTGTTAAAACACATTCTGATTGCACACAAGTACTCTGAAGTCGACATCAAAAAGATGCTTGAGTTTCTGATTGACAATATCTATATGGTTTTTGGAGACCAGGTCTTCCAACAATCTATTGGAATTTCCATGGGTATCAATTGCGCTCCGTTATTAGCAGACCTATTTATGCATTCATATGAAGCAGAATTTGTGCAAAATCTTATGCGTGAAAAGAAGAAAACACTTGCTGTGGCCTTCAACTCAACATTTAGATATATCGACAACGTATAGTCAATTGATAATGGTAATTTCCATTCCTATGTCGATACGATATATCCTGGTGATCTTGAGATAGATGATACCACAAAGTCTGACATATCTGTTTCATACTTTGATATTTTACTTGAAAAGACGTAAATGGTAATCTAACAACCCAGCTCTATGATAAACGTGATGACTTTAATTTTTCTATCGTCATCTTCCCTTACTTATGCAGCAATATACCTTCATCACCTGCATACGGCGTTTATATATCTCAGTCGATGCGCAAGAGCATGCTCTACATATGAACAATTTCTAAGACGAGATAAATTATTGACAAGCAAGTTGAGGAAGCAAGAATATCAGCAGTCTCGTTTAAAGTCATCATTTACCACTGATGTTTCGGAGGTCCGTGTTTGCTCTGCTCCTATTTTGTATTGTTTTATGAAATTTTATATTGAATACTGTTCGTTATCTCCATGTCCTTCATTTTACCCACTTTTAAGAAAAACCTTTGTTATACCTTTTGAACAGTTAGAACTAGGGCTTTCAAATTTCACAGATATATTCCTTGTACATTTAACAAGACTTTCCTCTGGATTCCAAAAAATTTTTACCTTGGAGCTTAACCTACTTTTGAAATACTTAATCCTAAAGTTGAATAGATGGTGCCAGGGCTTTCATATTTTGCATTTGTATTTATCACAAGGTCTTCCCTGGGTACCACTAAATTTTGCCCTTTGACCATGGAATTTTGACACTCTTTAGAAGACATAATAGATACATATACTAAGTTAATGATAAATTATGAATTTGAATGGTTGGTGCTTGGGCTTATATATCTATCAGGTACATTTGAAGAATTGAACTTAACTGTACTCTGTAATTTAATGTATTTTTTTTTTAAAACCTTAAGGGGAAAACATATAGATATCTTTTAGTTTCTGGAGCTTCAATCATGCCATCTCTTTTTTCATACTGGTTGTATTGTGATTTGTAGCCAAGTTCCACTTAACTAGAAAGCACTCAATTTATAAAACGAATTTTTTTAGTTAAAAATAACAAAGTGAACACAATCGATTTAAAAACACGCATTGGTTTTTTTATAAGAACTTTAAAAAACTGGCACATACAAATGTTTATTTAAAAGAATATTTAAAAAAACTCCTAAAATACAACACACATGTTATAATGACCTGTGTGTTCTTTAAACATATATCTATTCATAATAGAAATCAAATATACTCAAAAAAATATTTTTCAAAACAAATATCACAGAAATGTCACAGAAATCACTGAAAGACTGTGGTTGCATAGCACTTAGGTAGTGTTCCAAAACTGAATGTTCAAACTCTTCACGGATATTCAGAAGTCCAAAACTGAATATCCAAACTCTCCATGAATATTTTGAAGTCCAAAACTGAATATCCAAATTTTCCACGAATATTCAGAAGTTCAAACTGAATGTTCAAACTTATGAATATCCAGAAGTCCAAAATTAGAAGAAAGGCACAGAAGTCACAAAGCAGTGAGATCCAGAAGTGACAAGAATCTCTGGTCCATAGAAACTGTCAGCTTCTAACAGAGTACAACTGTCAGGTGACAAATCATCTAGTAACAGGGCTGTGTTAACTACTGGTCTGTAGTCCTCTTGGAGTGTCTGAAAGTTTAACATATTCCATAGTTATTCAGTTTATTAAAATCCAGTGAAAAATATTATGATTTATTTTGTATTACATAAAACACAATAGGTAAACAATTTTTATTTTAACTAAATATGTGAGCACCATTAGAATACCTTTCTAATAGACATTGGCTCTTGCTTGGACCCAGATTTCATTTGGCCACATTTCATATTGACCTTTTGGACAGTGTTACTAGACAAGGACTTGTGATGAAAAAAATTATAGATTTTAATCTTTCATTCTTGTTCTCTGAAATATGGTTTTTTCTTTTGCTGTCTTATGTTTTCTGCATATAAGCATTACTGAGACTAGCTGAAATAGTTACCTTTTGCTCCAGTGCAGACTGGTTTGATGGCACTGTAGTTCTTGTCACAACACTTTGTGGCTCATTATGTTTAAGGCTTGATTCCATGGTGTCAGTTGCCTTTTTATCAGCATTAGTAGCCTGCTTATGAGTAGAATCAGTTCTGTCATTATTTTTACCAGCAGTTGTCATTTGTTTTGGTGGGGAATCAGCACTGTCGTTCTTATCTCCTGTAGATTCCACCTGATCCTGAAAGTATCCACCACATGCTAAATTATTTAAAATTCTGATTTTTTTAACTATGTTTATTAACTATTGGCATTGTATCGGCTTTTTATCACACTTACCTGTTTTTGCCTGTTCAGGATCCTCATAATTCTGGCAACATATGGAGGAAATTCCACTGGGTCTGTCTGAACTTTTGGTGGAAGCACAATGCGCTTGATTCCATTCTACAAAATAAAACATGATATCCATAAAGTCATACAGTATAGTTATTTTTTTAGAATCATGTTAATTCTAATCAATATTAATGAATTTGTTATCATTTCTTTTTAATTACCTTGCCACCTTTTTGAGTTTCAGAAGTTGAGGCAGATTTCAGACTCTGAGTCTGGTGCAGTGTTGCTTCCAGTTGCTTTCCTGTGGTCTGCTGCATTGAACTCACATCCGTTTTAGCCAATTTTTTACTCCCTTTAGCCCTTGAGCTGCTGGAAGTAATATTTGCAGTAGTCTTTTTCTTTGACTTTTT
The DNA here is from genome assembly GCA_003671525.1 of Saccostrea glomerata. Classification (NCBI taxonomy): domain Eukaryota; kingdom Metazoa; phylum Mollusca; class Bivalvia; order Ostreida; family Ostreidae; genus Saccostrea; species Saccostrea glomerata. The sequence continues at coordinate 1,481,801 of PRKT01000031.1, forward strand.
GGTCTTGGTCTTGGTCTGTGCCTCCATTGGGGCAACAAATGTAGGAACACTCTGTGGGTTCAGACTCAATGATCCCTGTTTTTAAAAAATGTGATGTATTATTTTTCTTGAAGATGTTAATTTCACAAAGAAGACATAAACAAAACATAAAATAAAAAATGAGAAACTTACAATTTGGTCAGCAGAAGACCTCTGGGGATAGTCAGCTGACAGTCCAGGCGTTGTCACCCTAGGTGTGAGTGTCATCACAGGTGAGTATGCACCATTGTAGAAACAGTTACTACTGACGCCATGGACTGGTTGGGTTGGTTGATGAATGATCTGGTTATATACTCCTGCAACTGGCACACTGATATTGTTGGTAGGTACTTGCAGTCCTGTTCCTTTAAACCATTCATTTGTAACAATTGTTGGAGTATAGCCTTGAACCTCAATATTTCTAGGTAAAGTCTGTGCATAAAAACAACAAAGTAAGCAATAATAAGTCAAAATTTGATATTCTAATTTTTAATATGATTATGTGTTTTTGATTTAGATGAAATTGATTTTGGACATTAACTTCAGAATGAATGTGGATTTTCTTTTAGTGTAAAGGAGAAGTGATCTGTAATTTCAATGCAAAAGGGTTAAAAAAAAAACAAACTAAAATTGTCTTGAGACATGAATTTTAGACCTTGACTTTTGACCGTTGGACCAAAACATTTTGTAGAAAACTTGATTAAGTCATAGTAAATTTTGATAAATGCAAACATATCTGGAGACCATTGATACATGTAAAGTGTTTTACTTTATAGGATATTCTTTGAGTCAGAGATAGTAGTTTTCCGTACACATTTTAAGAATTTTTCCTATTATTTCAAGATATATAGAGAAAAATGCAGGTTCTCTTGTTTATACAATTCCTTAACATGGAATACAAGAACTCACAAGATTGTTTGCAGGGATTGGCTGTTGTAACTCTGCCTGAGTCAAAGTCGGGTTAAGGACATGAACAGCAAAAGTATTCTGGGCTGAGGGATGAATGTTTCCCTGGCTGTTTATGACCAGCTGTTGTACAGTAGACTGATTATTGTATTCTGTTGGCTTTCGCAGTATGGTCTCCTGAGTTGGCTGCTGAATGGACACCCATTGTAGGGTCTGTCCAGATCTCAGCTCATTCAAGTTCAATTTTGGCTGCACATTTGCAGGTTCAGTCTACAGCAGAAAAAAAAAATTCATCTTTATATAACTGATTCTTCAAAATAAAAAAGTTTTGAAAAGTTATTGCTACCCCAAATGCCCTTATTTTCTAGTTCCTTACCGATGAAACCGGGGGTGGGGGTAATAAAGGTTTCCTCTGCGTCTGTCAGTCCGTCCGTCTGTCTGTCTGTCCCGTTGTCAGTCTGTCCCACTTGGGTTTCCGCACTTTTTTTCTAAATGCTTGTAGATATTGAGCTGATATTTGGTTTGTGAGTGTATCTCGATTGGTTTGAATGTCGTTTTGCTTTATCGATTTTTGAAGGAATTGTGGTACATTTAATTTTTTATAAAATTGTTTAAGATCGGGTTCGTGCTGTACTAAATTAATGATCCAAATGAGATTGTCATGTTAAAATTTGCTGGTTTATAGTGACAAACTAAATATAATATTCTATCGTTAAATTTTTTTTAGGTTAAAGGCATGCTAAAAATTTTAATATCAAGTATTTTTACCAGGGTCATAACTTTTGCACCAGAACACAAATGGTTAATGCTTAAAAATAAATATTTTTTCTGAATGCTGGATAGATCATTGTTATTTCACCATGTAAAATGAGCTGTTTTGACCGAACCACGTATGTATGTACAATGACATTCACAGGCATCTCTCTTTGTTAGACAGATTAGCGTATTAATTTTCAAGACATGATAAACAAACGATTACTGAAATGTCCACATTTTAAGACACTTTTTATGAACAGGGTATTATAAAATGACATCATAAAGAAAAAAGGGGAATCCGTTATGGGAGTAGAATGGGACATGTATTGCGTATGCAATACTCTTAGAATGCTTGTTTAGCATGCTCTCAGAAACACATTTTTATTGGCCTTGCACAGAATTAGATGGGCAATGGTCATTTCTATATAATCCAACTTCAACTTAACTCGTTCGGGGAAAACAAACTGAGGGCATCGTTTACACACCTGTAGTTGTACCCTTGTCCCTGGGTGAGAAGAACACACGGTACAATTGGTGACATTAGGGTTCACTGTCTCAGTGCTGGTGACTGAGCGACCATTAGAAAGAACCGTGGAGGATATGAATTGTTGTATTTGTTCATTGCTCAACAGAGGTTTGACCACCTGTAAAAGAGTGCATAAATAAATACATGAATATATATATATATTTTTTATTTTATTTATTTTTTTTAAATTTATTTATTCAATTTGACAAAAACCACATGTGGCGCAAGTCATACATAAACAATAAACAAATATAAAATATATAGTCACATAGATTTTCTTATATTACATGCATCACATATGAAGTTACATGTAAATCTAAGCAAAAGAGCGATATATGGTAAGTGTCTCAATTGGCCCTTTGAAATGAATATCTTAATTTTACTTTATGTATAGCTTTAATTTCTACAGCTATATATGTGGCCTTTATTGGTCATTTTCATTTTGATCAAAATGCCATTATTTTAAAAAGATGACATCATAAGAATCACGTTTTTCCGCCATTTTAGCATATTTTGTATAAAACTGCTTATTTTCAAGCAGTTTTTCTTCCAGGAAATATAGAGCGCAGCCTAGAACAAGCTTTATATTTTTACCAAAGATGTATCTATCCAATACTAATTAGTGACAGAAAAATCATGTATGTTCTACACTGCGCTCTATGTTTCCTATAAGAAAACACATCAAGAAAAAGGCATATTTTTGGCTTTTTTGTTAGAAAGCAAAAATAGCATTATTTATCATGTTATTAACAGCTAGTGAATGCATATAAATGTGAAAAATATTTTGGAAATATTTCTAATATAATCTCTTCTACAAAATAAATATCAATTAAACATATCTGAATGTCATTCTAAAACATTGATTTTTAGAGGGGCCAAAATTGGCTCCTATCATATATACCCCTTTGCCTTTATTACAGTTATTTGATGTTGATAAATGTTCATGTGAAAAAGAAAACTGGCCAAGATGTGATTTACATGTCCTAGGAGATTTTGGCATATTAGATTTGTTTGAGTCAGAAGTTATCTTTCTTTTAAATTAACATTCAGTTTATGTTATTTATCACATATAATGTTATATAAAAATATCACTTACTCCCTTTGTGACCACTCTGCCAGCTGTACGAGAGGGTCCAGTGTTTAGATATACTGCTTGATTGGTGGCTTGAATAAAATACTTTCTGGGTTGTTCAACCTGTTGTATAAAATATTATATACATATAACAAAAGAATAAGGGTCCAAATCAAATGTAGAATCGAAATAAAGTGGAAAATATTCTGCTAAAAATATAAAGGAAGAGGGAAAAGAAAAAGATCGGATCAAAAGACATCAGGAACAAGAGGCCTATGGGCCACATCGCTCACCTGAGCACTCTGAGTGGGAAAACAGCAGAAACCAGTTTATTATTGAAAAGTTTAAATCAAAAAGTGGTCCAAACCAATCCTTTAAGGGGAGAGGGTATGAACTGAACAAACTTGAATCTACACTAACTA
>PRKT01000031.1:1486964-1518695 GCA_003671525.1 Saccostrea glomerata
TCATAGTTTGAATGAAGGGGTCCAGACAGGGGAGCCGCCTGAGGCTTCTAAGTTTTCGTGTATTTTAAGAGTAAAACTATGCACAAAAGTGGTATTGTACCAAAGTATGGTATTATTAATATTATTCATATCATACTTTGACAATTTTAGGGAGCATGCCCCCCCCCCGTCCCCCTTAAATCGGCTAGATTTGTTACATATGTTCTTGAATATAGTCAGAGTCTCTGCTCAGACCCGATATGCTGTATGGTCAAAGGGGAAGAACTCAAATTTTTATACTGGTATGTAAATTTTTACTTACAGGATTCGACAAAATTTCATTCATACACAACCACATTAATAACTCTTGTTTGACTATATTGCAACAAAAATGTGCTTTTCAATGAACATTTACGCCTATGTAAAAACTTAGTTTAGGGTTTTGAAAAACAGAAAAGGGCTCTGAGCTCTGACTCTGAGCTCCGATGATCTGTAAGCGTATATATTGGAGGATTGTGTGCAAACTATATCTCTGACATAGAAATAGTTTTCAATTTCATGCATTCTTAATTCTAAGCATTCATCAAAGCGGTAGGATAATCAAGATACATGTATAATTTGTATAAATTTCCTATTTCCAAGATGTAAATGGAACAAATAGATCTAATATAGGCCTAATGGCGAATATGCAAATTCTTTTTTATAGAACCTTTTCCATTTATTTGTGCTATAACATCGAACAGAAATTACAAGTTGTTGAATATTAAAAACTTCATACAAATTGCAAATTACAAAAAGTACCCATCCCCCATCCATGATTAGGCCTAGATCTAATGCTATAATAAAATATACACAGTGATGTTTCAGAGTTTTTGAGTATCCCTCCCTATACCCTAGCAACAGTTTTAATCAATCTTTTCTTTACAAAAGCAAACAAATATTTCCATTACCCTCTTATTGCTCTGACTATTCATTTCTGTAGCTGTATCGACTGTTTGCTATCAAATATTTCAGAAAATCTTCGCTCAGCGAAAATCACGTCTAATCTCAACAACTGATGCTGAAACAATGAGCTGTAACCAAAACACATCATGCAGCCTAGCGATCATGACGTCATCATTAGTCGACAACCAATGAAAAACAATGGACGAATTCAGCAGCTGGAATATTCCCTTCCGAAAGGAAGTCAGACAACGGTGATAATGCAAGGAGATCTAGATAAATTATTTAATTTGAACATTTTCGAAGTTATACGACAACAATAACTGTCGTCTGCTTTTTGAAAAATTACTATTAACTAGAGTTATCCTTCTTAGCCATTAATCCATCTAAATATGACTAATCGTGGCTATGCTATTCTTAAGAAGAAGATTTTTATTTTTAAAGAATTTTCCTATATATATCTATCTTAAACTTTGATCGGCCATTGTGGTCCCGCCCTACACCCAAGGGGTCATGATTTTTGTAATTTTCAAAAACTTGAATCTACACTTCCTGAGAATGATTCTTCACAAGTTTTATCTTTCCTGACACAGTCGTTATTGAGATCTGAAGAAGATCTTTAAAACATGTCACCAAATTTTCACTATTTTTGAATTATCTTCCCTTGAAAGAGGGCGTGGCCCCTCATTTGAACAAAATATGAATCCCTTTTACCAAAGGATGCTTTGTGGCAAGTTTGGTTGAAATTGGTCCAGTGATTCTGGAGAAGAAGTCGCAAATGTGAAAAGTTTACAGACTGACAGACGGACGCCGGACAAAATGTGGTCAGAAAAGCTCACTTAAGCTTTCAGCTCAGGTGAGCTAAGAAAAATATAAGAATAGTCCAGAAAAGAAATAGATGAAGGGAAATTTATATTTTATATTTTGAACTTACTTTTCTACATCAATATTATATATAACATATATAACAAAACTGAGACCTCCACATCTCTCCCGGAAGTGGTGGGCGTGGTCAAGATGTCCACTCCCATACTCCCATAAATACGTGAGGCAGATTCCGGGTCAGGAAACTGAACATCCACTCTCTTCTGAAATGAATAAGAAAAAGTGTTTGAACAATTCTGCTTAATGTCTGAAGTTTAAAAGTGTTTGTGGACCGTTTATGTTTTTCTTTAAGTTTTGTCTTTAACAGTACTATTCCACAGTGCATCACAATTTTGAAACTACTGAAAAAAAAACAAAGCAACAAAAAACTATGATATATTCATAAAGAACATCGAATCTTATTGGGTTTTTTCACTATAATTAATATGGATTTTGTGAATATAAACTTGTCTATATTTTTCATTTTTGCGTTCTCTGTTACACTTTGTTCACATTTCCTATTCTAAAAAAGTACATTTTCATATACTCATTATATCTCCTAAATATTTTTATATTGGGTCTTATAAAACTTGTTCATGGGCGAAAACAGGATTTGTGAAACTGAGCGGGAATCCCCATGAGCTCCTGGGTTTTCTTGTATTTAGAGAGTAAAACCAGGCACAATAAAAGTGGTAATGCTAGTCATATCAATTCATAGTTTGAATGAAGGGGTCCAGACAGGGGAGCCGCCTGAGGCTTCTAAGTTTTCGTGTATTTTAAGAGTAAAACTATGCACAAAAGTGGTATTGTACCAAAGTATGGTATTATTAATATTATTCATATCATACTTTGACAATTTTAGGGAGCATGCCCCCCCCCCGTCCCCCTTAAATCGGCTAGATTTGTTACATATGTTCTTGAATATAGTCAGAGTCTCTGCTCAGACCCGATAATGCGATATGCTATATGGTCAAAGGGGAACAACTCAAGTTTTATTTACTTACAGGCTTCGACAAAATTTCATTCATACACAACCACAATAATAACTCTTGTTTGACTATATTGCAACAAAAATGTGCTTTTCAATGAACATTTACGCCTATGTAAAAACTTACTTTAGGGTTTTGAAAAACAGAAAAGGGCTCTGAGCTCTGACTGTGAGCTCCGATGATCTGTAAGCGTATATATTGGAGGATTGTGTGCAAACTATATCTCTGACATAGAAATAGTTTTCAATTTCATGCATTCTTAATTCTAAGCATTCATCAAAGCGGTAGGATAATCAAGATACATGTATAATTTGTATAAATTTCCTATTTCCAAGATGTAAATGGAACAAATAGATCTAATATAGGCCTAATGGCGAATATGCAAATTCTTTTTTATAGAACCTTTTCCATTTATTTGTGCTATAACATCGAACAGAAATTACAAGTTGTTGAATATTAAAAACTTCATACAAATTGCAAATTACAAAAAGTACCCATCCCCCATCCATGATTAGGCCTAGATCTAATGCTATAATAAAATATACACAGTGATGTTTCAGAGTTTTTGAGTATCCCTCCCTATACCCTAGCAACAGTTTTAATCAATCTTTTCTTTACAAAAGCAAACAAATATTTCCATTACCCTCTTATTGCTCTGACTATTCATTTCTGTAGCTGTATCGACTGTTTGCTATCAAATATTTCAGAAAATCTTCGCTCAGCGAAAATCACGTCTAATCTCAACAACTGATGCTGAAACAATGAGCTGTAACCAAAACACATCATGCAGCCTAGCGATCATGACGTCATCATTAGTCGACAACCAATGAAAAACAATGGACGAATTCAGCAGCTGGAATATTCCCTTCCGAAAGGAAGTCAGACAACGGTGATAATGCAAGGAGATCTAGATAAATTATTTAATTTGAACATTTTCGAAGTTATACGACAACAATAACTGTCGTCTGCTTTTTGAAAAATTACTATTAACTAGAGTTATCCTTCTTAGGTTAGTAACGCTTGACTCGGCACATCTCGGCCGATTCGTATCTCATCGGAATGGGACGGAATCATCCGATGTTTGCCGAATGATACATAGGTATAATGGGAAATAACTCTTGAAAGCTTATTTAACAGAAATATCCGAATAATTGGGAGTTTTAATGAAATTTTAAAAAAAAAAAGTGTCAAAGTCTGTGGACATATATCTAGATTTTCTAAAGATATAAAGGTGAGACTACAATTAATTCTGTTCTTATTTGTGTAAAAGATATCGCATTTCAATACACATGTATCTATATATATTGTATTTTCGACCTTTTTTGTCCAATCAGACAACAGCATTTTTACACACCCCAAAACATATTTTAAAAGAACAAAAAGATTACACGTGCTTTTGTTTTTTTCCTCAAAAAGATTTTTTTAACAAAAAGTCTGTAGAAGTAAGATGAAAACTTTTGAAGAATGAGGTATTCCCCACATTTTTACCGTGAACAACCTTGAAATTTTTATCTCGGTAAAGAAAAAATAATAATGCACGATAGAATGTAATTGTTTACAGAAGTATAGATCGCACCAACAATTTTTTATCAAGTTCAATTATAACATTTACCAGAATATATTATATGATGGTAAATATAATTTTGCTTAGCCGTCCGATTTTCATTGATAATGCTTAAATTCCATGTGTATAGATCAACTCACACAAGTGTTTATCGTATGGAGTATACACATATAGTTTTGCATTATCACGGGTTTCATGAGCGGCGAATACTTAGCTATGCAGACTTTCAATGGGCATTAGGAAAGGCGTTTAACGTGGAGAAAAGAGAATCCTGTAATTATACATGAATGCGTTTTATCCCAATATCTTATCTCGCATATCAGAAACTGCATGGACTCCTTAGTCTAGTATTCTGCAATGAACACTCAAAAATAATAAAGACTGTTATCTTTTCGATAAGATATTTATGTCAGACTCTAAAAATTGAAAATTTACCGTATTTATATCAAGTTTTTAACGTAAGTAAACTTTTGGGATTGCTAACTACTAGAGACAGATTTTTTATCCCACTTAAAACGTATTCCAAGCTTTCAAGTCGTGTTTGTTCACGGTAGAATTGTCATAAATATTATATTATTCCCAAATGCGCATAAAGTTTACAAAAAGTTTGTTCTAAAAAAATCTTTTAAGCAAAAAAACTTAAAAACCACGTGTTTTATTTATTCTCTCATGGGTTTGTCTAAATGCTGTTATCTGATTGGTCAGAAGGATTAGTGCCTTGTTTATTCTGTGTATTAATAGCAATTCACGGTTATCGTTCTTGACTTCCTTATTTAGAAATCGTCCAGACCTGTTGAAACACAACTGACATAGTGAAAATACCCAAATAATTAATTCAACGGAATTCCCCCGGTGGTTTTAGTCCAAAGTCAGAATTTCTAGTCTTTTTACTAATGCACATTTTATCTGTTGATTAATCAAAGTCGTAATCGGTTAATTACAAAGATTTTTTGATGACATTTTTCCGAAAGAAAATTAAGATCTCTGTCAAAGAGACGCATGAATATTGAAACAAATGGGTGGATCAAACTATTTTTTTCTTTCTTAAATATGAGCACTTTCTTACAGATCTTTACTGAAAAATGCAACGTAATTTCATTGATTTTTTTTTGGAAATGCACAGCTTCTGACAGATGGGTTCAACCAACGAATAAATGTATTCGCAAGCAAAAAATGCAACTTGTTCAATGTTTTTTTGAAAGACGGACAATCGTATTTTTATTGTTTGGAATATCCAATGGATATTATAGCCAATACTGATTGGGCGTTGATACTATATTTAGGTCGAAAACACAAGACGTTAATATTTTTGTAAGGAAAACTGTACCCTCTGCATATTATGGCATATAAATAAAATAAACACAAAACTGCAATTCGGGTTATATCATTTAAAATATAGACGCATATGCTAACATTTTAAGCCCATATTTTTTCAGATTCTATAAAGTTTGCAATAAATTAATAAATAACATCTAAATAGGCCGAAAATACAATACGCCAGGATAATTTAAGTTCTACGGTAACGTAGAGCGTAAGGAGTACTAAGTTTGCTTTGAAAAATGATCAATAATTATTTTTGTACTAAAAATTATCATCCAGGTATTTTATAGGTTCATTTCCAATTGCAAATATTTGTTTTCCTTCAGATTCCTTGCAAATTAAAAAAGGTCCACGTTCTCATGAATACCATGTGATGAAAAAGAATATTTTCATTGTGAAGTAAAAAAAAATGTGCAAGTTTAAATGATCATTGAATGACAAGAAATATGTGACAAGTCATCAGAAAAATAATGTAAATTATACAAGATATCAATGAAATATTTGAGAATTAATGAGGTACATGAACTACAACGCTTCACGCCTGCATATTTCATCATGAATCAGTAATGCGAATTTCTCAAAAATTTAATTCATCTCTAAACCACACTTACACTTTCTTCGTTTCGGCTTCTACGGAGCCCAGAGTGAATAAATTCTGTGCCAGTATACAACCGATATAAAACCAATTGATATTTATTGTGTAAACAAACCAATAGGAGAAATGCACATTGATTACCGTCTTCCTTGGAAGACGGTATTGTATACTAGTAGTTGAAGTTTTTTACAGTCTCCGGACTATGCACTTCCTCTCTTTTGTGATTGGTAGAAATTGCATGATGAGAAATTTCAATTATTTCATTGGTTGAAATGCTGCTCAAGGCAAGGGAGATAACTTACTGATGATCTAATTTTCGTACGACTTAACAATTCTGCAAGATTTTCAATCTTAAGAAAATGACAAAACGAACAACAATATCAGCAGTAATTATTTCTTAATAACATGATATTTTTTATAGCAATAAATAAAAAGGTATCTTTTAATTTCATTGTTATAAATAAAATTTGATTTTATTGCTTACAGGCTTTACAATTTGTTATTATTAGGTCTTTCCACCTTTCTGTGGAAAGACCTATTGATTTTTAGGTCTTTCCACCTTTCTGTGGAAAGACCTATTGATTTCCTTCTGTTTCTTCTTTTCCTTATTTTTTATTATTTTTCCGCCGTGTGATTTTTTGTTTCAAGATTTATCGAAAAGATTTCTTATTCATAAGAATGTACTTCGTAAAAGATTTTCGCAGTTGACCCTGCGTATGTGAACAATGACCCCTTTCGGAGTTACGACCCCTTTCGCAAAAAACATTGTTATCGCTACTCCTTTGAAACCGTAAACCATAGAGAAATGAAACCTTCACTAATCTCTTTGACTAATTTAGTAGACACTTCAATGATACATTGCAAAAGCATTCGGTGACCCCTTCAGTGAGTTATTACCCCTGAAACTTTTTGAGATAAGCATCTTGTCAAACCACGATCTAGAGTCTGTATAAATGCCTGTCTTCATCTGAAAGAATCGAATTTTGCAACGATGAATGTACTACTGCATGTCGTAGATAAACAATCAGTGTACAAGTTTCTGATTCCGTTACCTTCTTCAAACAAGAAAGGGGAAAAGAAAAATAACAAATTGTAAAGCCTGCAAGCAATAAAAATCAGATTTTATTTACAATGAAATTTAAGATACCTTTTTAGTTATTGATTAAGAATTAATTACTTCTGATTTTGTTGTTCGTTTTGTCATTTTTTCTTAAGATTGAAAATCTTGCAAAATTGTTAAGTCGTACGAAAATTAGATCATCAGAAAGTTTTCTCCCTTGTCCTGAACAGCATTTCAACCAATGAAATAATTGAACATTTTCTCATCATGCAATTTCTACCAATCACAAAAAAGAGGAAGTGCATAGTCCGAAGACTGTAAAAAACTTCAACTATATAATATCGTCTTCCGTTACAAGTTTATCTTTTAAAAAGATAGGTGAGCTAGCGCCGTAGCAATTTTTAAACCCAAAAAAGGAGGATCCGTGATCAAGATATTTATTTTGCTGAATTTTTTAAACTTTCAATGAGGCTGGAGAGTGACAAAGTTATAATTGTTTTGTGAAGTGTATTTTAAACACACATATATATAGGTAAAGAAACGAGGGGGAGTAGGGGGGATGGTAATGTTGACTTTTTGGAGTTTTGGCGCAAGGGAACATTTATTACTTTTACTGGAGAGAAGAGAGACTCTATATAATATGGAGAAGATGCCGATTTAGGCATTGCATGAGCTGATTTAAGAAAAGAATTTCTTTACAATGTAGCAAAGAAAATACAGGGGAGTAAAAAGGAATATTATAAAAAAAATAACTCAAAGTGTAAGTTTATAAAGAAATCCAGAAAGATGTGAAGTAACTTGGTCCTTTGGGTCATTTTTCTCAAGAAATGTTAGGTTAAAAGCCATACACATCAGCATTTTTTTCAATAAATAATGGATTTATTCGTTAATTTTAGTATAAATTCTTGTTTCTGGAATTTGTAAGATTGGCTGAGTTGACCAATCAGAAATTAGAGTCTATCTTTGGTTGTGCTTAAACTTAATAAGAAAAAAACTCCATTGTCTTTGTTTATAACAATCAGATAATGACTCGGGCTTTTCCGTCAGAATAAAAAACTGAAAATTTTAAGTATTACAAATTGTAGATATCTTTAAAGTGTAAGCTACACAATAAATAAACATAGTTATATTTAATGCAACAACATGCTACAACGAAATTGTTATCGCACGGTCTATCTATAGTAGTTTTCACAGTTTTCCCAGAATGCACGACCGTGAAGCCGAGCATGCGTATTCAAGGAATTTGGACTAACGTAGTTGCTAGCGCTCGAGAGCGTTAGCAATAAGTGATGGGCACTGGTGAAGCGGTTGTACAATAACATGTACCTTCTGAATGATGCACTTTGGCGGATCCAGGGGGGGGGGTGTACGCGGGTTGCACCCCACCCCCTTTGGATTTGCAAAAAAAAAGAAAGAAAGAAAAAGAAGTAAGTCCCAAATTTTTGTTGTTTTTTTACTAAAGAAAATGTTCATTGAAAGGCTACTTTTGTGATATACTTTTTTCGATTGCCAATACCATGAATACTTTCATTAATTACTTATAATCATTGCCTATAACATTTATACTCAGTTTTCTCTAAATTTTGCAAATTGAGAAATTTCTATCACTTTACGTGTAAGTCTTTTAATAGTTACAAAAATTTCAAAAACAGAATTCTTTCAATCAACTATTTTTTTTTCACTAAACAAATTTCAGGAACGATAATGGAACGATAATTCTTTATGAATGCATTTTATTTTACTAGCGCAGAAAATAATGTGATACAAGTATTCTGATTTTAAAAAAGAACGCTTCATTAGGTTTTCCAATGTGAATCAAATAAGTATAACAGACAAATTATTTTAATATATGCCTCATATTTTTAATTTTATAAAAAAGATATTGATCTTTCTACTCTTGAAGCAAATGATTATAATGTTTAATTTCCTCTGAAAAACAAGATGTATTTATTTAACATTGATGTCCCCTTATTGCAGATTATGATAAAAGTTAAGGTTTTTCAAATACAAGAAAAACCACGATGTCAAGATAAAGATATTAAAATGTTGTTGAATAAAGGACTTGTTCCAATAAATATCCCTGTGAAATATGAAAGGCTTTTAAAAACCCAGACACCAATAGTCTAGAAGTTAAAGATAAGGTTAAAGTTTTTCAAAGGTGGGTCAAAGTCAAACTCTGAGGTCAAGGTCAAATGTAAAAAAAAAATGTCCGTAGCCAGAAAAAGGTTCTGTCACTATAAATATACGTATGAAATCCCTTTAACCTTGCTCATTATTTTAAACAGTTGGTGCTAGGGCTTTAATTCATATTTCAGATATGTATCTATCGAGACCAAGCCTTTCCATTGGTGTAAATGTTATGTACCTTTTGACCTTGGCCTTAGTTTTACCCACTTTTAAAAACTTTAATCTTTGTTATATCTTTGGAACAGTTAGCATTAGGGCTTTCAAATTTCACAGATATATTCCTTGTGACACGACCTTCCTCTTGATACCAGAACGTTTGACCTTGGCATTTGACTTACTTTTGAAATACTTCATTCTTCGCCATAACTTTTGAAGAGATGGTGCCATGGCTTTTATATTTTGCATATTTATTTATCACAAGGTCTTTCCCTAAGCTTTCATACAATCTGATTAAAGTCAGATCATTTGATCCTCTCACATACATGTAGATCGCTAGACAAGGATCCGATGAAACCCCATTCAGGGTCATCTCCTAGTGAACTTTTAATTCTCCAATCTTGAAAACGTTCACCTATAAAAGCCTGCCAAAAAACGATCACAGTCTTTTCCAATCTAATTAAAATCAGATCTTTGATCCGCTTCAGTTTGATCGCTACTTTGTGTAGCGATCAAACTGGAGCGGATCAAAGATCTAATTTTAATTAGATTGAGTCTTTTCTATACAGAAATATAACAAGACTTGCTTTTGTCTTGTTTTTTAGCTCTCTTTTTTTTGTACGAAACAATTAAATTTTCTCCAAAGCTACTTCTCACTTCTACATTCATTTTCCCGAATGTCACTTAAGTACGATCTCTCTGATTGGTCTAAATTTTAATGAATATTTTTATTAGAAAGGTCACCAGGAGATGACCCTGAATGGTGTGTGTAGCGATGAGATCGCTACACACACCATTCAGGGTCATCTCCTATGAGCAGATCAAAGAATCGGATTTGAATCAGATTGGGATTTTATATAGCTTATGACATACGTGACTTTTACTTTTCAATCGTCATCCTCCCTTACTTATGAAGCAATATACCGTCATCACCTGCATACCGGGTTTATTAGTTGATTCGATACACAGGAGTATATTCAATATATGAACAATTTTTAAAACGAGGTAAGTTATTGACAAAGAAGTTGCTGAAAGAAGAATATCAAGTATCGTTTAAAGTCATCGTTTCGTAAGTTCTGTGGTCGATATGATGACTTTGTCAGCAAATACAATTGCTGGCTGACGTTTTTCTAAGGTCATATACACACTTGAATGACAACGAGAGGGGATGCTCACTCCTCCATGGCATCTGATCCTGTCCCTGATGTTTTGGAGGTCTGTGTTTGCTCTGCTTTAATTTTGTATTGTATAATGATTTTTAGCTGGAATACTGGCCGTGATCTCCATAAACAAATTTTCTTTTACCAGGTATTTTGAGGTATTGTACTGAACTTTACTCTGTGCTTTAAAGTAAGATTTTAATATTCAATGAAGAAAATGTGTATATAGATATCATATAGAGACTTCACTTGTGTTTTCTCTATTTTCAGGCTGGCTTCATTGTGAATTGTACCTTGAAAAATGGAGTTACTGAATTAGCCTAGATTCTCTAAATTTATATCATCAAATATAAAACTCTGTATGAAAAAAAAATATAAAGGGAACATAATCGATTGAAAAACATGCAGATATTTTAATATCAAGGAACAACAACAAAAACATTTGGCACATGATTATGAAAAAGAATTTTAAAAACTTGTGAAATACAACACAAATACCCGGTATTATAATGACCTAAATATGTGGATTCTTTATAGAAATCAAATGTACTCAAAAAAAATATTTTTAAAAAATCAAGTCTTTGTTAAATAATTATCACAGGTATGTCACTGAAGTCACTAAAAGACTGTGGTAGCAAATCACTAGATAGTGTTCCAAATCTGAATGTCCACACTCTCCAGGAATATTCAGAAGACCAAAACTGAGTATCCAAAGTCTCAGCATATATTTATGAAGTCCAAAATCAGAAGAAAGGCACCGAGGCCACAAAGCAGTGAGATCCAGAAGTGACAAGAATCTCTGGTCCATAGAAACTGTCTGCTTCCAACAGAGTAACACTGTCAGGTGACAAATCATCTAGTAACAGGGCTGTGTTAACCACAGGTCTGTAGTCCTCTGGGAATGTCTGAAGGTGATATAATAATTCAAATTTAATTATTCAGGTTGCTAAAGTCTAGGGAAAATTAGAATATGATAAGACAATAGGCATTGTGGACAGTTTTGAAAATAGATGCAAGCACTTTTATATTCTCAACTAAATATATGAGCACCATTAGAATACCTTTCTAATAGACATTGGCTCTTGTTTGGACCCAGATTTCATTTGGATACATTTCTCAGTGACCTTCTGGACAGTGTTACCAGACAAAGACTTTTGCTGAAAAAATTGTACATTTTACTCTTTTTCCTTGTTCCTTAAAATATAGTTTATTATTTCGCTGTCAATTTTGCTTCAAAATACAAGTATTACTGAGACTAGCTAAATAGTTACCTTTTGTCCCAATGCAGACTGCTTTGATGGCACTGAAGGTTTTGATACAACACTTTGTGGTGACCTATCCTTAAGGTTTGATTCCACAGTGTCCATTGTCTTTGTATCAGCATTAGTAGCCTGTTGATGAGTAAAGTCACTTCTGTTGTCACTTTTACCAGCAGTTGTCATTTCTTTTGGTGTGGAATCAACACTGTCATTTTTATCTCCAGCAGATTCCACCTGACCCTGTAAGTATCCACCACATGCTTGCTTAATTAGATTTCTGAATTCATCTTTATTACTATTATAACTAATATTAGGTATTTGCAATGATTTCATGTATTTATCAAACCTACCTGTTTTTGCCTGTTCAGGATCCTCATAATTCTGGCAACATATGGAGGATATTCCACTGCGTCTGTCTGAACCTTTGGTGGAACAACAATGCGCTGGACTCCATTCTATGAAATAAAAAGGGACATTTACTAGTCTATACTGTAATTATTCTTGTAAGAATCAGGTAAATCCTAACCAATGTTCAAATGAATTTGTATTACCTTTCCACCTTTTTGAGTGACTGAAGTTGAGACAGATTTAGGATTCTGAGTCTGGTGTTTCCCTGTGGTCTGCTGCATTGAACTCGCATCCATTTTATTTTTACTCCCTTTAGCCCTTGAGCTGTTGGAAGTATTATTTGTAGTAGTCTTTTTCTTTGACTTTTTGGTCTTGGTATTTGTTTGTGCCTCCATTGGGGCAACAAATGTAGGTACACACTGTGGGTTATGACTCCATGATTCCTGATTTAAAAAAAAATTATTGTATTTGTTTTCTTTAAAATGTTACTGAATTTCACATTGAAGACATTAACGAACAGTAAATAACCATGAAAAACTTACAAGATGACCTGCAGAAGACCTCGGGGGATAGTCTGCTGATAGTCCAGGTGTTGTCACATTACATGTAGATGTGGGTTTCATCAGAGATAAGTGTGCACCATTGTAGAAACAGGTACAACTGACTCCATGGACCATTTGAGGTGATTGATGAATGGTCTGGTCATACACTGCTGTAATTGGTACACCAATGTTGTTGGTAGGAACTTGTAGTCCTGTTCTGTTAAACCATTCATTTGTTGCAATAGTTGGGATAAAGCCTTGAACTTCAACATTTCTTGGTAAAGTCTGTTCATTACAACAATAATTTGCAAATTTGAAATTAAAAACTAATTCTTAATTAAACATTTAGTGTTCTAATCGTTAATATGATAGTATGCTTTTAATGATTAAGGAAGTGTCCTTGGATATTAACTTGAAAATGAATGTGGATTTTCTTTCAGTGTAAAGGAGAATTTATTTGAAATGTCATTGCAGAAGGTCAAAAAGAACTCAAATTATCTGAAGACATAAATTTAAGACCTTGACTTTTGATCTTTGGACCAAACAAATAAGTAGAAAACCTGTTTAAGTCATAGTAAGTTTTGATATAAAATCAAACATATCTGGAAACCATTGATGGAGTGTTTTACTTTTAATCTCAGAATCAATAGGGTGTTCCTTGAGACAAAAAATAGTTGTTTTCATTTCCCTTTTTGAGAATTTTTCCTATTATTTCAAGATCAAATATGTAGGTTTTTCTATTTATACAATACATTAACATAAAATACAAGTACAAGTACTCACAAGGTTATTTGCAGAGATAGGCTGTTGTAGCTCTGCCTGTGTCAAAGTCGGGTTAAGGACATGAACAGCAAAAGCATTCTGAGCTGAGGGATAAATGTGTCCCTGGCTGTTTGTGGCTAACTGTTGTACACTGTATTCTGTTTGCCTTTGCAGTACAGTCTCCTGAGTTGGCTGCTGGATGGACACGCATGGTAGGGTCTGTCCAGAT
This sequence comes from Saccostrea glomerata, assembly GCA_003671525.1. Taxonomy (NCBI): domain Eukaryota; kingdom Metazoa; phylum Mollusca; class Bivalvia; order Ostreida; family Ostreidae; genus Saccostrea; species Saccostrea glomerata. The sequence continues at coordinate 1,500,921 of PRKT01000031.1, forward strand.
CTCAGCTCATTCAAGGTCAATTGCGGCTGCACATTTGTAGGGTCAGTCTACAGAAGAAGAAAATCCCAACTGTATATATTGATGCTTTAAAATGAAAAAATAAGTTTATAATAATTATTTTCTACCTACCTCCCCCTTTTGTATGTGTGCGTGTGGGTGGGTGGGGGGAGGCATGTTATCAGAAACACAACACACATATTTTTTTTAATTGGCCTTGCAAAAATAAATGGACAGATAGATAGACAATGGTTATTTCTATGTAACCCATTTGTTTGTGACTTGTCATATAATGAGCTAAAAAAAAATCCTATAATTCTTAAACACACATTGCTTTACATACCTGTAGTTTTACCCTTGTCCCAGGTAGAGAAGGATACACAGTACAATTGGTGACATTAGGCTTCCGTGGCTCAGTGCTGGTGACTGAGCTACCACTAGGAAGAACTGTGGAGGATATGAATTGTTGTATCTGTTCATTGTTCAGCAGAGGTCTTGCAACCTAGAAGGAATGCAGATATAGATGTTTACATGAATATGTACTTTTAATCTTATCAATAATTTTCTTCATTACTGTAATGTAGCCATATATCAATTAAGGCTATAAAAATTATCAAATATGATTTAGTTAGTAGTTGGAAATCAGGATTATTAGAATAGATCCATTTGAAGTAATCGTCTCTAATATTAACAATCATTTAAAAAATTGAAAATAACATATCAATGTTATAGAAAAATTCTAATAACTTACTCCATTCGTCACCACTCTGCCAGCCGTACGAGTGGTTACTGTGTTGTGAAACCCTGTTTGATTGGTGGCTTGAATATAACGCTTTCTTGGTGGCTCAACCTTTTATATAAAATATTATACAATAACAAAAGAGTGGGGTCAACATTAAATACAAAATTGGAATGAGGAAAGACAATATTTTGCTTATAAATATGTAGAATAATTGAAAAAAAAATAGATTGGATCGAAAGGCATCAGAAAAAAAGATATAAGAAAAGTTTAGAGAAGAATTAAAGGGAAATGAATTTTATATTTTGATTGACTTACTTCTCTATTTCAATTATATATAACATATACAACAAAACTGAGACCTCCACATCTCTCCCGGAAGTGGTGGGCGTGGTCAAGTTGTCCACTCCCAGCCTCTCGTAAAAACTCGAGGCAGCTTCCGGGTTGGGATACTGAACATTCACTCTCTTCTGAAATGAATAAGAAAAAGTGTCTGAAAAATTCTGCTACCCCATATTTGCAGTCTATATATAATATACATGTACAAAAATAATCAAATTTTAAATCAAATTTCGAACTTCTTTCCGCACTATTTCCCCCCGTACACTACCACTTATCCTATTTGATTTTTTGACTAACACTGCACCGTGTCTGTTGTAAGTTGGGGGGAGAGGGGTAAACTATGCACCAGTGTTCAATGCTAATATCATGTCTATCTTTGCAGACAAATTGTGGGGATGGTTTATTTATTGTTGCTGTGAATAAAAATCTGTCTATAATAGTACGGTCTCTAAATCATGTAATTTACATTTCCAAATTCTAAAAAAGGTTCTTTTTTGTCCCTCGAAATATTTGGAAAGTGTAAATGCTTGAAACGAATATATATTTTTTCATATCTCTGCAAACATCAGAAACGTTAATTAAAAGCATTGGGAGATTTGTTTAAAATAAAAATCTTATAAGGTGCTTATCCTCTTAATTTTAGGCAAAAAAAATGAAAAGAAACAATTTCTTGGTTCTCAGGCCCTCCCTCATCTTTTCTTAGGGTGCCTCATTGATCCTTTTTATTGCTAAATCAATAAAATAAAAAGAACAAATCACCCCCCTCATCAATTTTTTAGGCATTTTACAATGTAAAAAGTTGCCTTATCATGTATTGAGGGCTATAAAAAAGTAAAAAAAAAAAAAAAAAGATTGCCTCCCTCCCTCATCATATTTCTTGAAAAAAGGCTTGATAACCAAGAAATTAACTTTGCATGGCCTCAATGATGTTCAGTTTGCGGTGAGAATGCAGTCCTATGGCCCTGTTGCTTATGCTGTTTGGTCAAAGGGGAACAACTCAAATTTTTATACTTTCCTGTACATTTTTACTGATATGTTTCCAACGTAAACAATTTCATTCATACACAACTACATGAAATTACTCTTATTTGACTATATTTCAACAAAAATGTGCATTTCAATGATCTTTTTTCATATGTAGTCCATGTACATGTATATGTAAAAGTTAGGTTAAACAGTAAGGGTCTGTGAGCCCCGATGATCTGGATTGGGGGACGGGGTGCAAACAATTTCTCTGACAATTGGATTAATTCTAAGAATTCATCAAAGCAGTATGCTATTTAAATGATAATATTGGTACAGTATATGTACAAATGATTTATTTCCGCTAGGCCTATCCTTTAGCCCGGTTTTCATCTGTAAAATGGTGAATGTGCAAATTCTTTTTAAAAGACTTAAAACATTTCCTTTTCCATTTATTTCTTAATATTGAACAGTAATTGCAAGTTGTTGAATGTTTAAAAAGTAATAAAAACTACTAGTTCTAAAAACTACCCCTCCACCACCCATTGTTATTATAAAATTTAAACGACCCTTCTTTTTACGTTTCCATGTTTTGAATATCCCTCCCTAGCAACAGTTTTAATCAATCTTTTCTCAACAAAAGCAAACAAATATGTCCATTACCCTCTTATAGCTCTGACTGTTCATTTCTGTAGCTGTATCGACTGTTTGCAATCAAATATTTCAGAAAGTCTTCGCTCAGCGAAAATCAAGTCTTATCTCAACAACTGATGCTGAAACAATGAACTGTAACCAAAACACATCATGCAGCCTAGCGATCATGACGTCATCACGAAGTCGACAACCAATGAAAAGCAATGGACAAAAATATGATCCTAATTTTAGCAAACGGAATTTCCTTGGAAGTCCGAAAGGAATCCAACGTACAATACCAAAGGAAAGGGCAAAAATGTAAGACGGTAGAAATATATCTAATCATACATTTAGGAGCCATTTTGTATGAGACTACTTTACTATGGAAGGGAATTACCGCCAAAAGTATATGCATTTAGGTTTATTCCCACTTACCTAAACACACTTTGAAACACGATTGATTTAAATTGCGTAATTTACAAAAGTCTTAGTTATCTTTACATAAATTAATAAAACATAAAAGAAATATTTGTTTAAATTTTGATTATCTAAAGTAATATATATATTTAAAATGAAAAAAAAAATTCAGTGTAGAAATGTGCGAAAGAAAACCCATTCCCTAGTAACGTCAGTCCATGCTCAATGTCGTATCAGAGTTTAACAAATTGAATACTGCCCTGGAACGAACACATTTTTTTTGTAAACAGGGCACGAGCTCTGGTGTTTCGTTTCCTTGTTGAGCTCTGCACACACCACCCAGCGCGCACTGACAAAATTGATGTGTTTGATTTGTTTTCGCACATTTCTACTCGAAATTTACGTTAATTTTTTTCATTAATACACAACAAAATTGATACTTTTTTTAAGTATGAAGGATAAATTAAAAAATTGTGACGGTGTAAGGATCTGTCAATCAAACGCGTCTACATCGTTGGATACATTTTCAGCTTCTTCTCTGAAACCGCTAAACAAATTATTTTTTTGCATATAGCCTCTATGGCCGGGTGAAGGGAACAAAAACTGTAAATTTCATGCTCCTCTGAGGCCTGAGGGAATTTTTTAAAAAATCTTATTTTTAGCCGTGCTTATTGCTCAAAGAGCAATTGCCGGCTAATGTCATCCTGTTCAAGACAGGAAGTCAACCCCATAGTCGCCATTTTAAAGTTACGTGTAAAAATATAGTTCTTACTCTCAACAGCTTTTGAGATAATACAAACGATAAAAAAAGCAACAAAAATAAAACGAAGTTTTATCTAAATAAATAAATACTAGTAGTAATGACTTTGAAAACTTCAGTTTCAAGTCAAAGAACATAGTTTATTAGCGTAAGGATTTCTGATGATCAGTGTTATCGTAGTTATCTACACTTACGAGGAAAAGCTGGAGAGGGAACCAGACTGGCCTGTTTGTTTACATTCAGCTGCGGTACCAGATTAATTCTGACAAAATCGGACTCGAAAAAACATTGTCAGTGTCTTATCATTTATATTAATAGTTTTAAAATAATTTTTCATCAGAATTTTTAATCTGATATTCTTCTTATTTATCTATTAATACAATATAAACGTATGATTCATGTAAGAAATTCATTCTTTTCTGTAAATGAGCCCGGCTCTCTGTACTTCAGAGTACTTTGATTTACTACTGGACATATACACATTGAGTTCTCAGCATTGTGAAGTTCAAGGGTCAGGGGTTATGCATGGTGTTGGGATGGGGCTACATATCATACAGTGAAAGTGTATAATTTCTTTGAAAATCTCCTTCTCTGCTTTTGGATAGCAAATAAACTAAGTACATAGTTATAATGAGCAGAAGCGCATCTTCCAAATGTATGAATTTCATGGCTCCTGGGTCAGGAGCTCGGAATTAGGGCAGGCTCTACCAGTATTGATTATATATGTGAACATACATTTATTTCTTTGAAATCCTTCTTCTCTGCTTCTGTTAATTACTTTAAAAACAAAGAAAGTACATAGTTGTGATATGCAAGAATGCCTCTTTCAAAATTTTGTAATCCATGACCCTAGGGTCAGGAGTTCTGATGAATAGGAAGGGGGTTCTTTTGATTATATAGTGAAAATGAATTGTAATTTCTTTCAAAATATTTTTAAAATATGGTTGAGACTCTATATCGCAATAATATAGTAAAAATGTGTGAATTTTTTGAAAAATTTCAACTAATTGCATAGTTATACAAATTCCAATTTTTTGAATTTTATGACCCTGGGTCATGGGTTCTGGTGTTAGGGTAGTGTTGTGTTGGGTAGTACAATTCTCTGTTATCTTTGGGCTTTCAGTAAGGTGGGGTATTCTCGACGTGTCTGAAATTTACACAGCTTTCATTCACTGTTGAAATATACATAGGATAGAAATTTGGGTGAATGTCAACGAGTGTAGCAAATATTCAATAACAGCGTCTCGTACGGCAAAGAGATGGGGCTTAAATCGTTTCATCGTTGTCAACAACAATTTAAAGTTCCTGATTTTGCTAATTTCTTAACCAATAAGAATGTATTTGCCATTTGAGAGACGCTAATTACTGAAAATGCCATGCCTTAATGAAAGTCCAAAGTTGACTGTGAATTGCACTGAATTGCAGTGAAAATGCATTATTTCTTTGAAGATCTCTGCTCCTGGGCATATTGAAGGCAAAGAGAGTAAAGGTTTTAATACAGTGTAATCAAGGGCATTTTTAGCAGAATTTTGAACATCTGGACTATATTAAGTCAAGTGATCTCCTCCTGGCCAGGGTTCTATTTATTTTTATTCTACTTAGCCAAATTTTTCCCCTTTGCCATTCACCTTTGATAATTGATCACTGTAAATAATTCATTTGAAAGGATAATAGAAAAAGAGAATTCTGCAATAACATTGACTGTATAAAACAAAAGTACTTTCATAATTTTAATGATAGGTACACTTGAAAACAATAGATGAATAAATCAAAGTACTAAGAAGTACAGAGACCTGGGCTCATTTACAAAGTAGAATTGAATTTCTTAAATGAATCACGTTTATATTCTGATGAAAAAATTATTTTGAAACTATCAATATAAATGATAAGACACTGACAGTGAGTTTTTCCGTCTTAATACCACGGTCCGATTTTGTCAGAATCAGAATTAATCTGGTACCGCAGCTGAATGTAAACAAACAGGCCAGTCTGGTTCCCTCTCCTGCTTTACCTCGTATGTGTAGAGAACTACGATAACACTGATTATCAAAAATCCTTACGCTAATGAACTATGTTCTTTGACTAAGGACTGAAGTTTTCAAAGTCATTACTACTAATGTTTATTTATATAGATTAAGGTAATTCCACCCTCCTATGATGTCATAGGTTTGCGCAAAAACTGTAATTAGTTTAAATTCATACCTAGTAGAACAATACCTCTTGGAAGAATGCTCTACAATAGGTGTAATGATAAATATTGTTAAGTTAAAGAATTTAAAAAATGCATATTTTCTATATTTAATCAATTATTCAATCTTTAAAAAATGTTGACAAGGGCAATAACTACTTCTAAGGTCTCTTGATTCAGGCATTTGCTTTATTGTGAAATAGTTTCCCTGATATTCACAATTCAAAAGTATCTTTTAAGTAGGAAGTATTTAGGAACACTCAGCATCAGAATTATGCATTTTAACCATTTTTTACTTATTTTTCATAATACTTTTTACAAAAAATGTGCGATTTTTTGTGTTGACATACACTTCTCTTTATTTATGTTTCGCATCTTAAATAATATGGTGACCTATACATTTTTTGCAATAATTGGAAAGTTTAAAGTATATTAAATGAAAATAAATCCAGTTTTTGTACTTTGAACCTATAAAATTGTGAGAGTGGAAACACCTTAAACTTCGTTTTATTTTTTTTGCTTTATTTAGCGTTTGTATTATCTCAAAAGCGGTTGAGAGTAAGAACTATATTTCTGCACGTAACTTTAAAATGGCGACTATGGGGTTGACTTCCTGCCTTGAACAGGATCACATAAGCCGGCAATTGCTCTTTGAGCAATAAGCCCGGCTAAAAATAAGACAAAAAAAAATTATTTTTTAAAATGCTTTTCAAAGGCGTCGAGAGGCTGATTTGAGGGCCGGGTTATATTATGGGTTACAAATTGTGAATAGTTTCAAGGTAATAGTGAGAAGTGGGGGACAAATAGATCTATACAAGGCCAATTATTTTGTTGATCCTTACTTACTAACTTAGGCCTCTTCGTGCCAGGTGGCACATAAGGCAGCCACACAGTCTCTCCACCCAGTCCTATCCTTTGCTTTTCTTTTTACTTCTTTCCATGTCAGCCCTATTTCTTTTAGCTCTTTCTCTGATGTTCTACGCCATGTTGTTTTTGGCCTGCCTCTTTTTCTCTTGCCGTCTGTTGTCCAAAATATGCTCTCTCTTGTGATGTTATGATGGTCTTTTCTGAGCACATGTCCAACCCATCTCCACTTTCTTCTTACAATCTCCACCACTATGTCTTCCTGTCCTGACATCTCCCTGAGTTCGTTGTTGGAGACTATTTTTGGCCATCTGATCTTAAATATAGTCCGTAGGCAACGATTTACAATCACTCTCAGTTTCCTTGCGAGGTCTTTCCGGAGCTTCCAGCATTCTGATCCATATAATAGTATTGATTTTACGTTACTATTATAGATCTTAAGCTTTGTCCTAGTGGTCATGTAGGAGGAGGTCCAAACTGGTTTTAAGATGGCCAACACATGACGGGCTTTGTTGATTCTTGATGTAATATCCTCGTCAGTACCTCCAGATGTTGTTACAATGCTGCCTAGGTATGTGAAGGTGTCTACATCTTCCAAACTCTCTCCATTAACTTGTACGGGGTTGTTATTCCGTGCATTGATTCTCATTATTTTGGTCTTGTTAAAATTGATGTTTAATCCTAGACATCTAGCTGTTGTATAAAGTTTGTTCGATTTCTCCTGGATTTGCTGATAGGTGGATGAGATAAGACATAGATCATCGGCATAATCCAGGTCATCCAGTTTGTTGTCCATTCTCCATCTAATGCTATTTTTCTTATCTCTGGTGGATTCTCTCATGACCCAGTCTATGGCCACTAAGAAGAGGCGATAACATACAGCCCTGCTTCAGTCCCAATGTAACTGGAAACCTCTCTGTTTGGCATTGTTAACCATCACACTACACTGAAATCCTTCATGCAGTACCCTGATGATGTCAATGATCTTCGGAGGTAGACCATACAATCTCAAGAGCTTCCATAAACTTTCCCGATGTACACTATCAAACGCCTTTTCAAAGTCCACAAAGTTAAGGTATAGAGAAGACTGCCATTCTATTGACTGCTCTATGATGTTTCGTAATACAAAAATTTGGTCACAACATGATCTTCCTGGTCTAAACCCTGCTTGCTCCTCTCTCAGTTGTGCATCGACTTGTTGTTTTATTCTGTCTAATAGCACTCTGGTAAACACTTTACTGATTGTGGGTAAAAGTGTTATTCCACGCCAGTTGTTGCATTCTGATTTATCTCCTTTGTTGATCCTAATCATACTATTTTTTTCTTGCTTTTGGACAACAAAACTATATCAGATTATGGATCCTCTATATTGTTGTACCCAGGTGACCGTTAAGGCCCATGGACCGCTTGTTATTAGTTATAGCGACATGTAAATCTATTTGATAGTTTTACGTTATGAAAATTATGCAAAATAAATTATTATTTTACTTCTCTTCAAGAAATGCCTTTTCACAGAAATTAACATTGTGAAAAATATTTTTCGTGTCGGCGTCCCAGGTTGAGTTTTTGGAGCAGTTTTCTTTTTTGTGCATTTTTAGTAACTATGAGCCCTATGATGAACAAACTTGAACAATTGATACATATAAGGATGTACACTACAAGGCTTGCTTCGGATGCTGGATTTAAGCTTCATTTTGCAGATTAGTAAACAGGTTAAAGTTTTCAGTTCAGATCTCATTTGTAAATAACTATATGAGCACTATATAGACAAAACTTAAAGGGATGATAATCTAATGATGTACATTTATGGACTTAATTGCTTTGGATGCTGGATCCAACATCCATTTTCAAAATAATAGACCAGTCTAAAGTTATGAGTGCAGGTCTATTACCAAAAACTATCAGCCCTATCTTAACTAAACTTGTATGGATGTTGAATCAAGGGAAAAACACAATCAAACTTGCTTAAGGTAATTTGAATTAATTTTTCTTGATGAGTGTCTAGTTTGAAGTTTTGGAATAAGTCTATTCCCAAGTAACTGCAAGCCCTATCAGATCAAAATTGCAAAAAATATGTTGCATCTTGGAATGTAAAATTCTAGATTATTAGTTTGTGGGACTTTGTCTTAATTAAAAAGACAACATTCGTTGTAGTGAGCTCTGTAACCTCTGTCCACCTATGTTGTTTATGTACGTTGGTGTATTTTTTATTTCAACACACTTTGAAAAGAAATATTTATTTTTTCAAAGTGTGTTAACTTGGTCCCAAAATTAACGTGCTTTGAATTTTTTTAAATTAGTTTTTCAAAGTGCGTTGTAACAATGCATGTATATGTTATATCATATCATTCTGTACATGAATAAGCCACTGGCTAACTACTATTTTGATAATGTAGGGAAGTGATATGTGCCCTGTCGCAGTGGAACCCCTGTCCCTGACATTGTGAGTATGCTATCATTCAGGGGAAGGCGGGACTACCTGTCCCCTTTAATGAACAAGTTGGACGCCAGTTTTATTTTGCAGTTTATTGACGTTAAAGTGGAAGACAAACAAATTAACATTTCTCCATCTGAAGTAATAAAAAAGTTGCGTTTCATGTAGATATGGAAAGCAGCATAAGCCACAATTGGAATCTACGTAAGATGATATTCTACAATTAGTACTAGTACTTTGAATTATTTCGCTAGTTGTTTTAACATCCATCAAGATGTGTTACCGATGGGTAATACATGCTTGTCTGCAAATTCATAATTTATGCTGTTGATACAGGAATCGCATGCTATAGTATGTAATGATTTGATATACATGTAACACATATTAGACATTTACATTTTTGTTTAATTTCCCCTTTATTTTTTAAAAAGACTTGTACAATCATGCAAAGTGCAGTACCACACATCTCAAATGGATATCCGAACACTGAAATTTACATAGGTTTTTCACAAATAAAATTAAATTTCTCTTGACAATTCACATCATTCCAAAGATAGTTTTTAGTTTCATGTAAATTCAGACAATGGTCTTCACCAGAGCGACCATTATTGGGTTCTCCAAGCCCCCAGGCAGAAAAAGAAAAATTGCTGTCGCTGCTCATCCACCTCCAAACACTTTCAGTAAAGATATCAGAACCTCCAATCCAAAAATTTCCTGTAATGAGATTATTTTAGGAATGTTTTTAAGTTTTGTGTGATTCATTGGTGTGTAAATCACACAGACTTGTCACGTAGGCATACATGTGTACTTCATAGCGAGCTTCATGAAAAATATGCCTATGTGCAAGTCTTTGTAATTTACACACCAATGAATCACACAAAACTTAAAAACATTCCATATCATCTACTAGTATCCTTTCGTTTTCACTAAATCGGAGATCATCCAAGAATGAGAAAGACTACATAAACAGCATGTTTTTATGCACCCGGATCAATAGATGCAGGGCGTATATTGTTTTTGTCCTGTCTGTCTGTTTGTTTGTTTGTCTCGAACTTTAACCTTCACCATAACTTTTGAACCATCAAAGATAGAGACTTCTTATTTGGTATGCATACCCCACTAATTAAGCTCGTTCAAATGACACCAAAATCAATGACCTTTTGACCTTAACTGTAGCCTATATATGCTAAAAAGAGCTTTTTTCTGCAAACTTTAACCTTCGCCATAACTTTTGAACCATGAAAGATAGAGACTTCATATTTAGTATGCGTACTCCACTAGTCAGGTTCTTTCAAGTGACACCAAGGTCAATGACCTTTTGACCTTGACTGTGACTTATATGCTAAAAATAGCTTTTTAGCACCCTACTATAACTTTTGAACCATGAAAGATTGAGATTTCATATTTGGAATGCATACTCCACTATTCAAGCTCTTTCAAATGACATCACAGTCAGACCATGTGACATTGACTGTGACCTTATGCTAAAAATTGCTTTTCTCCGAACTTTGTTGCCGCCGGGCGCATAGTGTTTCACAAATACATCTTGTTTTTTTTTTAATTTGGACTTTTTTTGAAGAAAATATCTTTGAGATCAAGTGAATCCATCGTATCAAGGCTTACGTTACATGGAAAGTCAGTTCTACAACACTAATTCACAGAATTATAAAAACTAAAGTACTTTGTATGAGTATTTTCCTGAGTTCAATTAAATCAACAAACCTGTTAGGCGTCCAGCTTCCTGCCTTAGGATGTTATTTACTGAATTCGTTTTTGGCTCTGCCAAAATTGCTCCGTATGTCTTGCAAAAGGTCTAAAATAAAATTTGACAAAAATTATTATTAAACCTCTATTGATTTTTCACTATATAAGAGTAAATCGATATATTTTGCTGATTCCCTGAAAATCACCATAAAAAACTGATTCCCTGCAGAAAGGTGCGTCAGTTTGATGAACTAATACACACCTATTCGGAACACCAAGAAATTTCTTTTGTTTTGTTTTGAACATATTTTATTGACAATATGTCAAAGGGATCGGACACAAGTTCTAACAACTTAGGTAGTCCTCTCCCATTTCTTTTAATCATATGAAAAGTACCGATGTGTTCAAAAACAAAAGAAAAAATAATATTCATAATACAGCTGAATAAGGAGGCGGGGCCTAATTCATACGGGAAAATGTAACTTGTTATTGTGACATCATCCGTGTTAAATAATGTGCACTGAGAGCTATCCACAGATCACATAACTTGGTCACAGCACAGGAGTTCGCGTACCTATCAATTATACTGAAATTTGCATTAAATAAAAAAATACGTAATACGTATAATAATAACACAAGGAGTGCAACGCATTTTAGGTCATCTGGGAACCCCTCGCTTAATATCAAGGCTGTCGCACAGTTAATCTTCATTCGAAAATTATAAAACACAAACCAATCTTTTTGAAATGGACCATTCTTTATGGCTCTTAATGCATATGATTTCAAACGCATGTTTTACAGCAGCAGCGGTGACATTTCTCCAGAACTTCGCTCAAATATCCGTTGTCCGCGACGCCATGACGTGACGTCACGGGCGCGTCCATTTACCCAAAAAGGAACAAAACTGCCTGAAATGCTAATCTAGACGATCGAGGTCATATGCGAAAAGAAACCAGAGACAAGTTAGTAGACATTCAAGAAAATTTAAAACGGGGAGGTACAAGTACTTGTACTCGTATCTAAATGTAATATTGTTATCTCTAGTTAATTGTGTATGATTGTTTTTTTTGGTTCCTTTTGGGTAAATGGACCGTGACGTCACGTCATGGCGTCGCGGACAACGGTTGCACTCCTTGTGTTAGTATTATAGGTATTACATATCTTTTTTATTTACCGAAAATTTCGGCAAAATTGATAGGTACGCGAACTCCTGTGGTCACAGTGTAAATCATTATATTGTTTATGAAATTAACAACGTTTCTTGTAGATACAATTTTTTTTTATATCTAATTGATTCATATGCAAAGACATTTTATTGTACTTATTTATTTATATTATCTACATTCTAGGTAATCAATATTTCCTTTATTTTCATTTCCTTTGTAATTGCACTGTGTTTAAATAAATCAGAATTGCAGTTACTTGCTATGAAAATGTCTTATTTTTGTATCGGTATAATAAAACAGTTAAAGTATATCATTGAGGGAGTCAGCAAGATTCCAGTTCCCCTCGAGCAAGCCTATTTCCCTTTCGCTGCTAACGTAAATTTTTGAATTGCCAAAAAACGTAACTTCACACGTAAATGACGTTACAATAGTTGTGACGTTATTGAAAATTGCGGGTTAACGTTGTATCAATGACGTAAATCGCACCTGCTTATGTATAATTTTAACAGAGGAAGATCCTGTTTCAGCGCATAATCTGAGACAAAGTATTTTTTTATTTAAAGAAAGAGACATTTCAAAAAAATTGTTGTCTGAACATAACGTCATCTCCAACACGTACACGGCTGCACGGTCGATTCCTTATATTAAATTACGCACTGGTTGATACATGTAAGGTTAATTTACTGTGAAGTATAGGTAGTGGAAAAAGGATGTATTATAGCCATCAAATAAATTACTCTGAACGCATTCTGTATGAATTTTATTTTTCTAAAGAAAAAAATGATGTACCCCAACAAAATCGTTTACAGTGGCTACAACGTTATTGTTGACAACTTACACGAACGATAACATTACAAGAACGATTCCGCACGATTAAACCTGTTACACAAACGATCCTTCACGCACACGATTCTATACGTTACACGATCTTACACGATTGCTAACGCAAACGCACGATTCTTCACTCAAAATAGTTCAAATATTTAGGAATCGATATTTTCAAAACGAAATTTCGGCTTAATATGTAAGACAAATTATTTAATATTATTTTAGATTGTGAATTATTATTTAAAAATATAATTCTCCGACCTAAGAAACGAATTTTTTTCGTCTTTCAGAAGATTTACATGTAGATGGACCGTACAATTTGATTGAATTGGATTTCATAATATGCATAAAGGGTGATACGATTGAAAACAAAATGACAGCATGGAATGAATTACGAGTCATATCCATATGTTTCCATTGATCCTCTAAAAATGAACTTGTCAATTATTCAACATTTTTTTTATTTGCAGAGTATTTGGAGATAAATACTGATAAACAATACCCCGAAAATCATGTAGTTTGCATGTATAATTATTCGCCGATTAAATATTTATGTAAGCATATTGATAAATGTTCTTTTTTTTATTTGTAAAAGAATTTATTTTTGATGAATTGATTTTAAAAAATATTTTGACCACAATTAGCAGTAAAAAAAAATTGAAAAAGAAGTTAAACATATAAGTATGGTTTATCAAAATATCATTAGGTCTACTCATGAATCGTATTAGTTTTTAAAACTGAACATCTCAGGTTACCTGCATGCAGTCCGTCAGCTTTGTATCTGATTCCATGCTTCTTTTTATACAAGATTAAAGCAATATGGGCTGCATTTTTAAAAATTTTATTCTGGTGTTACAATGTGTTATTATGATAAATTTGTATGTAACTTAAACCTTTATGATCAATTAGACTAAAATAAAGCAGAGGAAAGACTTCTATATACAATTCAATACACTGTTTTATATATGAAATCATTATTGTACAGGACGATAATAATGTAATTTTGATACAATCGAAGCTTATAAATAGTTCTTCCATCACAAATATAAACAACAGAAGTTTATTGTCGCTATTTTTTCTGTCATTGAAATAGTTATTTACAATTTTGCAACCAAAAATTTCGACATCAAGGTTGAAGCTCATATTGCTTTAAACAAAAATTAAAACTGCATTTTTTGACGGATGTTCTACTCAAGCATAGATCAACCACAAATTTAGCTGCAGAACTGTAGCTCTCCGAAAAAATATGATTATATTGACAGACCGGAGAGCTTTAGCGCCATCCATTGCAAAAAACTATATTTATTGAGCACAAAGAAGTGCGTTGTTTCTCAATTTATTTCTCCGTGATTTTAAACTGTCATCTCAAAATATTACTAACAGTGTGCTCCTAACATATTTTTTTACTGTTTCCACAACAAAACATTCCTTATAATTGTTGTTAATAGCCCTACTGGTCCTGAAATTGAGATCATCAAACATATCGTCTATTTATACTGCAATTTTGGTTTGCAAGTTAATTCGGTCCAACACGCTTCGTACAAGTACATATATCAACCACGAGAGTACTTGATAGAGGAGTAAGGACTTTTTTGAAATTGAAATTTTTTGGAATTGAGGTAAGATTTCGAAGAATTAATCTAGAAACGAGCGCACTTTTTTGTGCACAATAGATATAGGTTTTTTTCAGTGGGTGGCACTGTAGCTCTCCGGTCTATCAAGATATTTTTCAGAGAGCTACAGATCTGCAGCTACCACAAATTATGAAAATCGCCCTCTATTAGATCACTAAAGATTCATATACTAGTATATCGCCTTAATTTTTGGTGATTAATCCTTCCTGCTGATTTATTATAAACTTGCAATACTCGAACGAAGCCCATTTATCTTTTAATATATTTTTCAGTTACACCAGTCCACTTGCGATCTTTTAATAGGAAAGAAAAAATATACATTGTATTAATTTTTAGACCCGGTTCTTTGCAGCTGAATCCTATTCTGAGTATCCGAATATCGGGCGTTAACAAAGTTCTAATTAAATGTGCTGATCGTATTATGATTTAAAATAAATATTTTAAACATACAAAACTCACCCTAGTAAAATTTAAAAGAGACTTCACAAAATTTCACATTTTTTCGTACTTAGTATCTTAAAAAATATTCATGGTAACATAATTAAAAAGAATTGGTGGTTAATAAAACTAGCTGCAATAATGTAGCCGCCCCCCCCCCCCCCCCCCCCCCCCCCCCCCCCCCCCCCCACCGGGGAGGGATCATCTCCAAAAAATATCAGATAAAAAAATCGGAGAGGGCTACATAATTGCAGCTAAAATAAACATTCAATAAATTGAGATTAAACATCCCCCCTAGCTGAATTAAAGAAAAATACACCCCCCCCCCAAAAAAAAATAAAATAAAATAAAAATGCTCAATCACTTTATGCTATACTAATTTTACTGAGAAAACAAACACTTGAGAATTACTTTTAAAAAAGTCAATCAATGAGTTTAAAACATTATAAAAATGTATTCAAAATAATTCAAAATTAATCGCGTGTTTTAGTAACTGTGTTTTTATTCTCTCTCTCTCTCTGAAATTGTATTTGTATATATAATGTTTTGAAAGGTACAACTATACACACGTACATATTCCAAGTTTCTACTGCAGTTTTAAATAGATTTTTAAAAATTGTTTTATATTTACATAGTCCCCACGATATCATTTACCTGATGCATGATAAGCATTAATTTAAGGGGACAAATCAGAAAAATATATGACAACACTTTGTATTTTTGTACACGTAACTTTGATTTTGTGTAGACATCATCAGAGGGAGACGCAATTTTTACTACCTTAGCAAAAATCTAAATAATCTGTACTCCTGTTCAAATTGACACACTAGTGTAAGGAATATATTTAGGATATATCATATACGATGAAAATAGAAAGATCAATAGCCTTTTAACAAAATAAAATTTAAAAAAAACAATCTTTTTCAAAAATAGATTGTCACACAAAGAATTTCATTAATTTGCCGTACATGTATATTTTCTCATTAGAGAATTCAATATAATTGCGTCATTATTTTCCATTAAAATTCTGGAAGAAAAATGGTAATATCAAACTGATCATGATTACCCCTTTCTCTGTAATACATTGAATTCATGCGTCTTGTTATAAAAATCTATGAAATATTAAAAGTTATACCGGTATATTTGCATATCTACTGCTCTCTCCCACTATGAACATATAGTCATCAACTGCATTCATAGCTCCATATTTACATTTGCAAATGTTTTCCTTTATATAACACTACTGAAAGCAAGCGTTTTTATAACTGTATATTTACATTTGCAAATGTTTTCCTTTATATAACACTACTGAAAGCAAGCGTTTTTATAACTGTATAAAATACAGGTATGGGGTCAAGAGGTCATAGATGTTCGTATGGTATTTGATCACGTGACCAACCCGTTTTACATCCCAATAACACTCAAAAAATGATACCTTATTTCTTAAATAAATACAGGTACGGGGTCAAGAGGTCATAGATGTACGTATGGATGAACGTTCGATGTAATTTCTCAGTGACGTCATAAAGGGTCGACGCGCGCTCAGTGGATTACATACATGCCGTTGGGTTTGAAAAATACTGCATTTCACACGTTAAAAGTCACAATCAGGCAAATTTAAAGTATGAATAAGTCACAAATGTAAATATAAGTAATAAGGTACGTATCTTTTTTATTTTATTTTTATTGGGATGTAAGACGGGTTGGCACATGATCAAATCTTCCATAAAGCCCTTATGGGGATTTGATCACGTGAACAACCCGTTTTACATCCCAATAAAACTCAAAAATGACACTTTGCTTCCGTCGTGAGAGCAGGTGCTTTTTCACAATCGTGTGGTATTAGCTTGCTGCGGTTAGATTAAGTGTAGTGTGTTGAGAAGTATATTATATATGAAATGTTTCGTAAAAGGAATAAATATAAGTTTTTAATAATATTTTTTGGAAAAAAAGAAATTCAGAACAATTTAAAATTGCTGATTTATATCTTTAAAAACTTAATTTTGGTTAATGTATTTAATTGTACGAAAGCCTACAAGGGTCAAATTAGAAAATGAAGAAAAAAAAATTAAGTCGTAATAACGACTTTTTATCTCGTTATTACGACTTTTTATCTCGTTATAACGACTTTTTATCTCGTTATAACGACTTTCTTAAGTCGTAATAACGACTTTTTATCTCGTAATAACGACTTTTTATCTCGTAATAACGACTTTCTTAAGTCGTTAAAACAACTCTTTTATCTCGTAATAGCGAATTTTTATCTCGTTATTTCGACTTTTTATCTCGTTATTACGACTTTCTTAAGTCGTAATAACGACTTTTTATCTCGTTATTACGACTTTTTATCTCGTAATAACGTCTTTTTATCTCGTTATAACGACTTTCTTAAGTCGAAATAATGACTTTTTATCTCGTAATAACGACTTTTTATCTCGTTTTTACGACTTTCTTAAGTCGTAATAACGACTTTTTATATCGTTATTACGACTTTTTATCTCGTAATAACGACTTTTTTTCTCGTTATAACGACTTTCTATCTCGTAATAACGACTTTTTATCTCGTAATAACGACGTATTATCTCGTTAATACGACTTTCTTAAGTCGTAATTACGACTTTTTATCTTGTTATTACGACTTTCTTAAGTCGTAATAACGACTTTTTAT
>PRKT01000031.1:1519623-1587123 GCA_003671525.1 Saccostrea glomerata
GTTATTACGACTTAAGAAAGTCGTAATAACGAGATAAAAAGTCGTTATTACGAGATAAAAAGTCGTAAGAAAGAGATAAAAAGATGTTATTACGACTTAAGAAAGTCGTAATAACGAGATAAAAAGTCGTTATTACGAGATAAAAAGTCGTAATAACGAGATAAAAAGTCGTTATTTCGAGATAAAAAGTCGTTATTACGAGATAAAAAGTCTTTATTACGACTTAAGAAAGTCGTTATTACGAGATAAAAAGTCGTTATTACGAGATTAAAAGTCGTTATTACGAGATAAAAAGTCGTAATAACGAGATAAAAAGTCGTTATTACGACTTAAGAAAGTCGTTATTACGAGATAAAAAGTCGTAATAACGAGATAAAAAGTCGTTATTACGACTTAAGAAAGTCGTTATTACGAGATAAAAAATCGTTATTACGAGATAAAAAGTCGTTATTACTAGATAAAAAGTCGTTATTACGACTTAAGAAAGTCGTTATAACGAGATAAAAAGTCGTAATAACGAGATAAAAAGTCGTTATTACGACTTAAGAAAGTCGTTATTACGAGATAAAAAGTCGTTATTACGACTTAAGAAAGTCGTTATTACGAGATAAAAAGTCGTTATTACGAGATAAAAAGTCGTTATTACGACTTAAGAAAGTCGTTATAACGAGATAAAAAGTCGTAATAACGAGATAAAAAGTCGTTATTACGACTTAATTTTTTTTTCTTCATTTTCTAACTTGACCCTTGTAGGCTTTCGTATAATTGTATAATAAAACTTTTTAAAAATTGAAGAGAACTGCCATATTTTTATTTTTTCTTATCGTATTTTTGCATATTTGTACAAAGAACGATAACTCTTCACACTTGGGTGATAAAACATTCATAAGAACGATTTCAACTCTTAAAAACGATTAGAAAAGATTAAAAAATCATATAGAAAAGCATTCTGGAGTTATAATGATTATTAAAGCTTCTCTTTTTTATCTTAAGGTTTAATTACAGTATTGATTTTTGTCAGAGGGTTTTAATAACGTTGATCGATGACGTCACATCTGCATCAAACAAAAATTA
This sequence comes from Saccostrea glomerata, assembly GCA_003671525.1. Classification (NCBI taxonomy): domain Eukaryota; kingdom Metazoa; phylum Mollusca; class Bivalvia; order Ostreida; family Ostreidae; genus Saccostrea; species Saccostrea glomerata. Next base: position 1,520,698 of record PRKT01000031.1, read on the forward strand.
AGAGAATGTGACGACGGCGCAGCTTGTATCTCATAACTGTGTTTTAAAAGAGGCTAATACTTTATAGCGAGCGCAGCGAGCGTCGCGAAGCGACGCTCGCGAAGCGAGCTCAATAGACTAACGTGTAAGAACAGAGGAAATTCGGATTGAAATCTGTACATACGTCAGCCAAATTTCTCTGTGCAACATTCCCAGAATTCCTGCACTACCCAATGTCCTTTGCGCGAATATTGCCGAATAAATAAATAAATAATAACGTAAAGCATATATCAGACTTTCAGTTTGTATAGAAATCTTTCAAAGAAACAAGAAATAACTCTGCAATGTTTTTCGACAAAAATTGCACTAGTTCTATAGTTTCAAACAGACGCTCGGCTGTCTCCGTAAGCTCCGACGAGCTTTGTGACGTCGTATGACGTCACAGCTAGTCGAGAAATCTCGTGCGGCTTGACGTTCGAAGTGGCTGATCTCAAGTGTTTTTGATGGTACAACTGCGCTCGCCCAAACGGTCACACCGTAAAACATATTAAATTGTTTGTGATTTATTAGAGAAAAGGTGCAATGATCAGGTATACTAATTTTAAAGCCGTGTGTTTTCTTTACTGAAGACAACAGGCCACATCCTTATGTAAGCCAGGATTTCCTCTGATATTCTTGACACCATCAAAGAATGCAAATATAAGTAATAAACAACGGTTATTTAGTGAACATGGCATTATAAATAGCAATAGCTCTGCTGGCATAGTTTCCATGATGCGCGCTGCTATTCATAACGCCATGTTCACTAAATAACGTTGTTTATTTCTTAAATATACTAAATAATGTCAAATAGGGAAAATCCCTGAGTCGACCTCCAATATGGCGGCCAACGGGAGGTAACTTTCGCTAAATTCAGGCCTATCGAAAACTATCTATACGGAACAAATAAAAAAGAAATATTGATTAAAATTGAAATTTCGAATACAATTAAAGCAAAAACAAACATTTGAACTTAATAGCTTTGGTTATCTTTTCAATAAATCTATTCAATATGTTTAGGCCTAATTATTTGGTGCTTTTAGTTGGATAGCAGCATGAAAATCTGCATTAGGAAACTTACGAAAAATACATCGAACACAGGAAACAAAACGAAACAGGAAATAAATTTTAATATGTTCATACGCAAGAAAATAAAATAAATAAACTTGACAATACCGTAAATCTGGAAATTTTTACGTCGATTTTATTTTGCGAATCTGGGTCAAAATGCTGTTGATTAATTTTTACGTTTCAAAATTTTGCGAATGACCACTTCTTTGTTTACATTTTCTTATTGTTGAATTATTTTTAAGAAAAATATTTTTGCGAATGCAATGAACACGCAAATTTGCTAAAAATTTATCTACAGCAAAAATTTCCAGATTTACGGTATTAATTCACGGAATTAAACAATCAGTCAATCAATCTAAATGCCTCAAGAGTTACTGGTAATCTGTAAACTCGGAACGTTTTCTCAAGGTTTGGCTTGCATGTACTTGTTATCATGACGTCATTTACGTAAAATGACGTTGATTCTACCCGTTGCTGCTAAATGGACGAGTAGTACCCCAATATTCTGAATTTATAATACTAGTAGTATGAAAATATACCTTTGAAATGAAATCGTGTTCATTGAGCATATTCAATAGTAATAATACCGATATTATTAGTAACAAATCATTTATTTCCAAAATTCATGGCGTCATCGTTGGTATGAAATTCACTTTGTTTATCCATATATTTGCCTGAAATTTTCATGATATTCTACAAATAAGCCATAAAAACTTGAATGTTATGCAATAAAAAGATGCAAAAGCTCAATAATTATTTACGTTGAATAGAAGTAAAAGAAATACAAAGTCACAATTCATTTCAATAAAATCGGCCCCGTGGCACTCTATGCAACTGTGTGATTGGCCCAAAATCGGCCCTGTGGCACAGAAGTGGTTGTATAATAAACTACAACATTGGTAAAACATTTAGACTTTACTGATTCATAAAAAAATACACCTATCTTAGGCCAATGAATTTTAAATTGTGTTGCAGAAATTTAATGCATAATTAACTTGTAAAAATTTATAAAAGATGATCATTTATTACAAAAATATCAAAATTATTATAAACCATAACACGGTATACATCCCTTTTCTCCCTCAAATATAACTTTTGCAGTTCTACTATTGAGAAAAATGTAAATATATGAAGCAGATTACCATTGCGTCAATCCATTCCATAGGGTAGCGGGTGACAAACAGATAACAGGTGTCTGAATGTAGCATCCAGGGACTGGGACATGTCGCAGAGGCGAAGCCGACTTCTAAACGGATAAAGAGAAATAATTGATGGCAATCAAAGTACAATATTTTTTACTAATGAAGGAAAAAGTCAAAAATTTAATTATTCTTTCTGTCTGTTTTACTCCAGATGTTATCAAATAAAATACCAGACCACAGGCAATTGTTTCGTATACTGGCTACCCCTACTTATTCTGACCACAATTAAGGTACCTAACTCAATTTCAGACACCCCCGTTTCAATTGAGAGACCTCTCTCTTGTGAATTAGATTGTTTCAGAAGTCTCTGGTCGAGCCTCTTTATTATAAACCACTCAGTTATTCCTCAAAAATTACCTTCATCGGATGATATACATCATTTTCCTGTATATTCAATTCCGAGGTCTGTGGTTTTATCCTTCATCTATAACCCCAACCAGATATTGATGTATCTCATCCGATGTTTTACTTTGTTTTACGGCCGCCATATAATTTCTGGCGGTATCTGGCCAGTTAACCTTCTGGTGGCTGCCAGAAAATTATCAAATATATGCCTGGCGGCTGCCACATCTTTTTTTCGGATAAGTTATCCGGCGTCCGCCACTTCTTTATGTGGCGGTCGCCATGAATTTGACGGCCCCCAAATATTTTTTTTTTTACCTAGCACCTACTGTCTGCCGTACCGAAACATTATCCAAGTATCCTAGTATAATTTGAAAATCATTTTAAATGCTTATAAGTACTATAGTAAAACTTTACCGTAGAAAATGAAAATCAATAAAAACTTATATCCCATCATGATAACAGAGTGAAGTAAACCGCGCTCGGAGTTTGAGTCTTTTCAGTATAAAGGAGCTCTTATATATATAGAAATTTAATTGTGCTCGCATGCGCAGTCTCAAGGATTTTCTACGCAGCAAAGTTGATTTCGTCCAAAAACGGGTTCTAATAAAGCATATGGTAAACTCAATTTAATTAAAATGGTTTGAGAAGCGGTAGTACTAGTGGATTCGAAACATCTAATTTTTATTAGATTGATGATAAAAAGGGGTATGAATTTCACTTGTAGGCTTTATGCATCAAACATTTGCGTAGAGAATATTAATGCGCTCATCATTTGCTGATTCAGTTCTAGGTCGTGGACAATGTGTGTTTTTCTGATCCCCAAATGAGACAAAAAAGTGCTGTGGTATAATATCTGTAATAGATGTCAGAAGCAGATTATGATGAAGGAGCAATTAAGGTGGTACATGCAGTACTATAAATGCCTACTTTGAGATATTTAATTACAAAAATGTACCGCCAGTGAACTGTTTTCACCGCCATTTGTTGCTCAGTCAAGTGTTCTAGTTAATGCTTATACTAGTATTTTATTAAAACCTAAAAAATTGGAGGGTATAAAAGAAAATTTGAGATATCTACATGGAATATAGGCCAATTTCAACCAAACTCGCTATAAAGCATCCTTGGATGAAGGGTCTCCATACATGTATACCCGGTATTTCATGCATATATCTCCAATTTTCTTCTCGTATGTAGACACAAAATTGTGTTAATAGGGTGTTGTGAGACAGCGCGACAGCGTGTTATGTGAGTTGTGTTAATGCAGAGACGTATATGTCTCTGGTTAATGCGACAGCGTGCTGCAATTGTGTGACAGCGCGACGGCGTGTTGTGTGCAAGCGCAACGGCGTGTTGTATGATAGCGTGACGACGTGTATTGTTAAATCGCGTTAGCGCGACGGCGTGTTGTGTAAAAGTCGTGTTAGTGTCCATTTGACATGATACACAAAAGCAAGAGTGATCGCGCAGTTTTAAATTGAGGCAATATAGTAACAAGTTACGTGTAGCTCATGTTACAAAGATTTCAACAATCCCGTTTAAGCCACCCTTTTGCAATTCTACGGTAGTTATTATAAATCTTGTTTGTAGCCTATTACATGCAATAGGTAGTATTTTGTTTGATATGTTTCATACCATTTGTTAAGCCATAGCTATACTTGATTTGACAAAGGAATATTCCATCCACCTGATCAATGCATAAGGCCCACCCTGTGTATTGAGTCAACAAAAACGCTTTTCCTCCGGAGATCCTGATCCACTGGTCACGTCTGGTGTTTCCAGGGGACGTGATCTTTTCCCTGTTGTTCGTAATCTTCCCCATTTACATACTAAATAATCAACGTTTACTCATAAAGTCGAGATTATAGGAAGGTACAATACAGTGTGCTCAGCAAGTATGACCCTCAAAGTCTACATAGATTTGTACTCACAGCCTTGTAGAGCTCTGTACATGTTTTTAAAAGTGAACAACATTCCTTTTGAAGAAGTAAACCTTTCACTTCGAAAAGGTAAGATATTCATTGTTAAAGTAGATTGCATATTGTACATATTTTCCTCCCGATTAGGCGATATCTTTTAATTGCAGAGTTCATCTACAGTGGGCTATCCGATAGTAGACTAGTCATAACATACCGGTATCTACTTTTCACCTAGTTATCCTTGAGATGTGTTTACACCATAAATTATACTTGTGAACTTCATGAGTTTATAGCCAATATGATGAAAAATAAAATTGTTCGTAATACTTCGTAGATTAGAAATATCGACGTTACTTAGCAATGGTGAATGGGAGATAATTTATTTACTTCCATTCAAAATTACAAAAAACACCAAACTTCAGTGGTTCCAATTTAGAATAAACCATAAAATACTAGCGACAAATTCCTTCCTGCACAAAATTAATAAAACTGATGATAAAACATGTACCTTCTGTAAAATAGAAACTGAAACAATGGAACATTTGTTGTGGGAATGTGAACATGTTAAATCCCTCTTAGAGAATTTTGCAAACTACTGTTTCAATAAAATCCACACTACTATGATTTTTTCAAAAAAAGAAAATTTTTATTGGGCTCCATGAAGAAAACTGATAAACTTAAAAATAGTATTGCCTTAAAAATAAATCATTATATCTATCTGTACAAATGTACAAACAGAAACATAACCCTAGGTGGTTTGATATCCTCTATTAAGACAATGTATGAATTACAAAAATATATATCTTATAAAAATAATGAAACAGAATCTTTTGATGAAAGCTGGAGGCCATTTTTCTTAACCATCTCTCTCTCTCTTTCTCTCTCTCTCTCTCTCTCTCTCTCTCTCTGTCATTCTCTCTCTCTGTTTTTCTCTCACCCTCTCTCTCTATCAATGTTTGTCTTTTTGTAAAAAAGTTTTTCAAAATGCAATAAATTAAAAAATATATATATCGACGTAACAATTTTTAAGCAAGAATCAGGCAGATACCAGTAACACAAATTAGGCAGTGCAATGAAAATCTGTGATTCCATTTAATAAGGATAAATAACACAAATTTTTCTTCTTCCAAAATTCAGATATCGTTGCTAATTGGGTGCCTTTCTTACTTTAGAAGTGATACATGTCTTTGTTTAGTTAAACAACTTAATGTTTGGTCAAGCCAGCAATATAATTTAGCAAAAAATGCAACTTTACTGCAGTTCGGTATGTTTTTTAAAAGTGTATAAAATGTATTAGTATTTAGTTTTCTTGCCTCAGAGTTTTCTGTGGACATTTTCAAGAGTGTATTTTAACACTTTACACAACTAAGGCTGTTTAAAATTAATTCTATGATTAACGTCACTCGCGCGCGTTGGTTTTGGAGAAATTGGCTTTCAGCATCTAAAATTTAACTATATTGTATAGAGATAGACAATATTTAGGCCCTCTGTGAGGTAAATTTAAGCTGAATGTAATAATTTTTTTCATTTTAAAGATACGGATTTATGGAAAATAATTATTTCATCAAAAATGTACATGATTACAATTATTTACAGCATGTAGATGAGTAAAGACTAATTTGTTTGAAAATTTTGTTTGTTTGATTTTTTCCTCCCGCCCTAGTTGGTTTTGAAATTTCTAGGTGACGTTAAACGTAGAATTATTCCTAATTTCATCCAGCCTACAAGTTATAAATTACATTTCCATTAAAAAAATACCTGTGCAACTCTTCTGTGTGGGAGAAAAGAAAATTTGTTTGTGTTATATGCATTCTTTAAAAAAGTTTCAGAAAAGTTAAAACTGTTATGTGTTTACTTGTAATGGTTACATTAAATGACAAAGCAATATATTTTTTTAAATTTTATTTAATAGTCTTATGATTTTGAATAATTATAAACTATGATATTTGAATGTATACGGATTATCAAACCTGGTCATTTGAAGCATCTTGAATTGAGAAAGTGTAATGCGATCCAAAATAAGGTCTTGGAAAAGTGAATTGATTTTAAAATTTTCCAGCTATTCAATGAAGGGGTAACTTTTGATGACGCAAAAAGAGGTCATTGTGACCTCATTTTTTTTCCTTTAGTTACATTTCCATAATTAAATCGTGATGATCATGCTGGGGTCACACCTCCCCTACTTTGAAGCTTAGGATCAATAACCATACTGTTACACAACACAGAGAAGCTCCTTATTTCTCATATTCGTATATATTATCGTTTGCAGCTGACTGTAAAGTTTCACGTTACGTCACGATCTAGTTGACAGCTGCGCTCTTGGTAAATTGTACACGCCTCCGCAAGCTTTACGACTGGAACTTTCTTCTTATCCCTGATTGGTTGCTCGTGCAACAGACTATTTCCGTGTCAATGTTGATAATTTGATTTGACCAATCACGTGAATTGTTTACGCTGGATGCATCTGACGAATAAGATCGTGACGTAACTTGAAACTTTACAGTTAGCTGCAAACTATAATATTATTTAAAATATCATATACATGTATATTGAAGCAAATGAAGAGTTGAAGCTTGGTGACAATGAGAAGGCATATGTACATGTAGATACACATGAATTACTTGGTTACAGACATGATCATGCATCTTGTGTACTTAATTACTGATACAGTAACTATCTTACAGGTGAACATACACGGGAAGAATTTAAGAAGATAAATCCTTTTCAGCGAGTACCAGTCATAGATGATAATGGATTTATCCTCACGGAAAGGTATCTCTACATATTATCATTCTACAAGGTTAATTATGGACAATCTAGTTAGATTAGGTTATGGAAGAACATATACGCAGTAAATCATAGGAATTCAATGTATAGTACCTTAACCGTCCATCGACCATGGTATTGAATAATAAAGAAAACAACAATGCTGAAGTATTTCTAAACTGCTGCTCGTTTGAATTGATATGTATTAATTTTATTAATGTTATTTTAAATCTGGAATTCTCTACCCTAGTGTCGCTATACTGAAGTATCTGGCCAAGAAATACAATGCACCCAGTCATTGGTACCCAGAAAATGATGTGGCAACAGTTGCCAGGATTGATGAGTACATGAACTGGCAACATACGAACACAAGGCAAAACAGTGGTCAGCTGTTTTTCACCTTGGTGCGCATATCATTGGATTTTTGCATTAAAAATTATTTATACATTTTGTTTAACCTTTGTGCTTGTCTTACTTGACTTTTGTAGATGATGATTCCAAAAATGACGCACAAGCCGATAGACTGGCATCCTTGGAGGATGGGGAGTTAAAATTGTTAAAATAAAGGGCCATGTCCCTTTTTTAAGGGGAGATAATCAAGAAAAGAAAAAAAAGGTTGGGATCATTAAAAAATCTTCTTCTCAAGAACCACTGGGCCAGGAAAGCTGAAACTTATGTGGAAACATCCTGGGGTAGTGTAAATTCTAAATTGTTAAAATCATGACCCCCGGGGGTAGCTCGGGGCCGCAATAGTAAATTCAAGTTTTACATAGAAATATATAGGAAAAATCTTTAAAAATCTTCTTCTCAAGAACCACTGGGCGAGGATAGCTGAAGCATATGTGATATCATCCTGGGGTAGTGTAAATTCTAAATTGTTAAAATCATGACCCCCAGGGGTAGGGCGGGGCCACAAAAGGAAATCCAAGTTTTACATAGAAATATATAGGAAAAATCTTCTTCTCAAGAACCAGTGGGCCAGTAAAGCTGAAATTAATATGGAAGTATCTTGGGATAGTGAAGAATCTTAATTGTAAAAATCATGACCCCCGGGGGTAGGGCGGGGCCACAATAGGAAATCCATGTTTAACATAGATATATATTGGAAAAATCTTTAAAAATCTTCTTCTCAAGAACCATTTGGCCAGAAAAGCTGAAATTATGTGGAAGCATCCTGGAGTAGTGTAAATTCTAAATTGTTAAAATCATGACCCCCGGGGGTAGGGCGGGGCCACAATAGGAAATCCATGTTTTACATAGGAATAATCTTTAAAAATCTTTTTCTCAAGAACCAGTGGGCGAGGATAGCTGAAGCATATGTGATATCATCCTGGGGTAATGTAAAATTTAAGTTGTTTAAATCATGACCCCCCGGGGTAGGGCGGGGCTACAGTAGGGAATCCGATTATTATTTAGAAATATATGGGAAAAATCTTATTCTCAAGAACCGGTGGGCCAGGAAAGCTGAAACTTAGGTGGAAGCATCCTGGGGTAGTGTAGATTCAAAATTATTTAAATCAAGACATTGGGGGGGGGGGGGGTAAGGAGCCACAATAGATATAAAAAGAGGGGAAATCTGGAACTGCATCACAAAAGGTACTCAGGTGAGCGATGTGACCCATGGGCTTCTTGTTTACTTATTCGCCCCCTTCTCTCTCTTTGAATGAAAAAGATGTATATTGCAATGCCATTGAAACAAAGGGGGGATTCTTTTATATTTTATGATCAAGGGAAACAATTCAGAATTCTGATTGCTGCCGTTCAGCATCCAATTCAAAGATTTATAATTTCATATTATGTTTTACTCTGACAGAAGAAATCAGTTTAAACGCGCTGTACAGTCAACCTGCCGTAACTTATATTTCTTATCAGAAAGATATGGAGATAACGAACAATATACAATCTCAAAGTCCATAAAACAATACAAAAAAAGAGCAGAGCAAACACGGACCCCCGAAACATCAGAGGTGGGATCAGGTGCCATGGAGGAGTGAGAATCCCCTGCCGACCGGTCACACCCGCCGTGTGCTCCTTGTCATTATCAGGAAATAACGGAAAAAATCCGTCGTCAATTCAGTGTATAAATAATGGACTAACAATTGGTATGAAAAACGTCAGTCAGCATTTGACTCAATGATAAACTGTATTTGCTGACAAGGCCATTGTATCGACCATAGAACTTACGAAATGATGAATTTTAACGAGACTGCTGATATTCTTGTTTCGTCAACTGCCCGTCAATAATTTACCTCGTTTTAGAAATTGTTCAGATGAATATTTTCTGAAGGATCATTTGTATCTTTGTGGAAACGAAATCACCTTGGCGGATCTCCTGGGTGTTTGTGAACTGATACAGCTATACCCAGTTTGTGAGGAGGGGGTATATGAAAGCAACCCGAAAGTAAAAGCATGGATGGACCGTGTTAAAACGAGGCTGGGACCATTGTTCAATCAAGCTCATGAATTTTTATTTAGAATGAGGGCTAGGTTCGACAGAAATATTTATTCCAAAATGTAAATCGGTAAAGAATAAATAAAAAAGAAAACTAAATAATAATCTACTCTTTCCATTTAAAATTATGTTGATTAATAGCATTAGAAAGCATCGCTGCCCTGGTTTTGAATGTTCAGCAGTGATGACTATACGTATACTGTATTGTACAAGAAATAGGTTTTTTGTTTTAAAAAAAGAGCATGTCTTGTAAATAAAAACTTTCTCTTCGAAAAGAACACATTGAAATGGGCCTGTAATCTTTGTGAGGTTTTCATGCAAGAAGCTTCTTGCATTGGTATGAGTGTACATGAATTATGGACTACTGCATGTATGATATCTAATAAAGGAAAAAAAAACCAATACATGTACATTCCAGGCATTATTTTCTTCAATGTATAGAGTTTACTTTTTCCATGAGGTTTAAAGTATCCAAAGATGGTCATGACAATGCAGTCCTAAAAAAAAAACAACGTGAGATTTCAATTATTAAGGTCTTCCGTTTCCAACGGAAGACCTTTCTGTTATTCTTAGGTTTCTTTTCCACAGTTTTTTTCTTTTTTTTCTTACCGATTTTGTGCACGCGAGTTCTCGGAAACGGCTCGCTCGATTTTCATGAAACTTTTAGGGCTGATGGAACATTTGAAAATCTAGAATTATATTTTTTTGTTTTGATGACGTCACTTCCGGTTCCGAGATTTTTGCATTTGAGTGAATTTTAAAGGGTAAGTTTGTCCGCCAATTTTCTCGAAAACGGCTTAAGATAGAAACTTGAGATTTTCAGTGATAATAGAGCAATAAATGAAGTTGTGCGGAACGTATTTCATATTCACTGAAATTGCTGTGTACGGAAAATAGTCCTATCGCGAATTTCAAAAATTTTGACACCTTTTCAACGATAACTTTTTACCTACAAATATTTCGTTAAGGCATGTAGAACAAAAGGAGTGTAGAATTTGAAGATCTTTCAAATAATATCTCAAAAAAGGGCTGGCCCCTAAATTCAAGGGCCTGGAGGGGCCAAAAGCTTTTCCTTCATATCTCTAAAAGTAATGAGAATTTGTAATACGTCAAAGAAGCAAAGTTGTTCAAAATGTCAAGTTTAATCTACTGAAGTCGTCAAAATTTGTCTGGCCTCGTCACTTCCGGCCAAACCGGAAGTGGTCTGAAAACGCGTTTTTTTGCCGTTCTTGACAAGTTTTTGGGTTACATATGTCTCTGGGAGCATAAAAAGTAGTTTTTCCGTCCGTCGTCGTCACTTCCGGTCAAACCGGAAGTAGCAAAAAATGGCTTATTCTGAAGGTTTTGATTCAAAATTGAAATTATAAAGTCACTGGAGACTACTTAGCTCATTGCTTTCTTTTGTTCCGTCACTTCCGTCACTTCTGGTCAAAACCGGACGGAAGACCTATTCATTGCTTTGCAACGAGCTTTACTCTAGTTATAATTATGATTGTTATCAAAGAGTTCAACAAATAAAACTTTAAAATGTACAAATTCACTCGTATCAAAATCCTTTGTAAAGATGCATAGCGCTGATCTCGGTTTGATACACAAATTCTAGAGAGGTAACTTCTTCAGACTTTGATGTCGAAAGAAAAAAAAATGCCCATTTATACATGGCAAAGCAAAGCTACTGATGTCCGAAATTATTTTTTGTCATCTCCCTCGGGAGATGACACATTAAGATTGTATGCCGGAAGTGAAGTCCTAGTGTAAGCCTCCATTAATCTTTCGGGAGTCCTGGGATTTTTTAGAATATAACCATATAAATGCAAAAGAGCAATAATAATGCATAAATACTCTAGAAAATAAAAAAGCCTCATTTGTACAGTATGCCAATTATATGTTGTAATCCCCAACTGCTGTTATCATCTTTTTTTAGTTTCTTTTCTTTCAATATCTACTTGTTGCTGCTATCAAATTTGAATTTCTCTTGTATGTATTTCTCTGAACTTGTATGCAGCGATGGGCCCAAAATTGGTATTAAAAAGTCTTATCTTATCTTATATAAGTAACAATTACATTTATTCAATTTTTCGTTATCCTATTTATTTTAGATACTCAATGAATTGAGAAGGGAAAAACTAACCTTGAGAGAAAATAACAGATGTAGCAATAAGAAAGACACAGAGTAAACAGAAATTGTAAGTCTTCATCTTGTTTGATCCTCAGAGCTCTCCAAAATGACTAAAATACATCAACACGTGTCGAAAAAAATGTGTAAGCCTTGTCTTTGGTAAACATGACAATGTGCGTAATACGATCATAGACACACCTGGACCTATAGATCTAGACAATAAAACAAATCAGTCATAAATGATCATTCTTGTTGTTTTCTGTGTGCAAAAATTGGAGGTCAGTCGGTCAAGCAGCCAACGCATAAACAAGATTGTCTACAAAATAGATTCTATTGAAACATGCATTAGATTATGTTAACAGTGTCATTTTTAGCTCAACTGAGCCGAAGGTTCAAGTGAGCTTTGTCCGTAGTCCGTCCGTTATGGAAGGGTATTACCGCCAAAAGTCTATGTATCTTCCTTTTATTCTTATTCTGCCTGCTTCTTTATGCTTTGTTATTATTGTAATTATATGTCACTTTATTGTTTTCATATTCGTCTTTATTACATTTCACTTTGACTTTTATCCTTCTTCATTTTTTCCTTACTTCTATGTTGCTTTATTCTTGTAAATTCATTCTACCTTCTTTTAAACTTAAACAGTTTCTTAAATAAATTATTCAATCACGCAAACAATGAAGCATATTCAATGAAGACTAATGGAAGTTGTCAAACCGTCAAAATTTAGTGCGGCATTATAACGCTAGGTGGTGTGGTGTTCGCTACGAGTGTTGGTAAAACTAGGTAACCAAACCCAGGTCGGGTTATTTGAGATTCTTCAAAACCTTAGTACTTTAATTATCAATCGAACTTCTGAAGGCCGCATCAAATAATCCGATCCAATAATGGAAACTCCATATTTATTTTCTCTGGGCACACAGGAAACAAAGCTGCCCCGATTCCAACACCACTAGCATCAACAGTAAGCTTAAATTGCTTAGAAAAATCTTTTTTCAGACATAACTTTATACTATACTGAATACAATGTATGTTCATTGAAAGGCCGACCCACTTTTTGTAAGAGTAAGGGTCAAATATTTTTTAGTAGTACGTATAGTAGAAAAAAAAAGTTGAATTTGATTCTATAGAAGAAGTTGAATCTAACCCAAAACTCACCCCGCCTTCGAAATAGGATTTCATTGGCATCGGAAGCAAATTGAAAGTGGGGGGGGGCTAAGTGTAAGAATTTTTTAAGACCTTCAATAAAAAACCTAACAAGCAAAAAAAAAGAAAAGAAAAGAAAGAAAAGAAAAGGAATGTCAATTTTCGAGGTCATTTTGTGCGCACGTGCTTGCAAGAGCGCGCACGTGCAACACGAGAAATGATCAATATAATTGATATAGACTTACTTTTTCAATTTTAGATGAAATGCGTTGAAACTCATATTGTAATGATATGTTAGTAGGATAGACAAGATGACATGGTCAAAATAGCAAGATCTCACGCGCATGCACGTGCTCTTTGCTCTGATTGGCTGAAACTTAAGTCTCAATATCTTTCTTGTTTTTTGACGAAATCCTTTGAAATTTTGAACGTAGTCATGTATTACGATATCTTACAACATGATATATAGCAATTATCATGAAAACACGTGTATGCACGTGCACTGCAATCTGATTGGCTGCAACTTGAAATAGCTATAACTCCCTTGGTTTTCAACCAAACAGGATGGGATTTGGAACATAGATATATATTATGGACTTCTACAAGAAGTTATGGTCACCATGCACATGCATACACGTGCGTGTACGTGCGCTGCAATCTGATTGGCTGAAACCTTAAACAGCTTTAACTCCCTTGGTTTTCAACCAAACAGGATTGGATTTGGAGCATAGAGATATATAATGGACTTCTACAAGAAGGCATGATCACTATGCACATGCATGCATGCATGTGCGTGTACGTGCGCTGCAATCTGATTGGCTAAAACTTTAAACAGCTATAACTCCCTTGGTTTTGAACCAAACGGGGTGAGATTTAGAACATAGATAGATGTAATGGACTTATACATGAAGGTATGGTCATTACGCACATGCATTCACATGCGCAAGTGTGCAATGATAAAATTTGAATGAGCTTAGTACATTTTTGGGGAAACGTTGTTAAAGTCTCAAATACATAGAGTTTGTCTTATTTAATTACGCTTACAGGGAATATGACTATAAAAGGGAGTTGGGGAGCGTTTGGGGAACATCTGTAACGGTCCCCGTTACAATTAGCACTAGTTATTTTGTCTGTTTAATCTTTAGGACAATTCCAGCCGAACTGGGGCTTTGGATGGAACAATGCTTTTCTATGTCGGTGTTTCCAGTCCTTTGAGCTGCGAATGGACGTGGCTTACGGATGTCCTTTGGGATTTACCTACGGTGGAAGATGTGGAAACTTCGGGGCAACACGATGTTGTGCACGAGATTTCTGGACATACCTACAATATCTTAATTGATTTGTGATTTGATTAAAAAATTGGATTGAAGATGATGCGCGATTTTTTAGTCTGTTAAAAATTTGCATAAATATAGTTATATGTGTGTTCATACCTTACACCTATGTTACTTACAAAAATTAAAATACTGTAGAAGTACTTTTTCCGCGTGGTATTAATTTACGCTTTGTACGCGGTCACAAATTTTCCGCGGGTCCAAACGTACTTAAATAAACGTAAGGCATATAGTGACAGTCTAGAAAATACGCGTAATTTTCTATCCGCGGATTTAACAGAAATTGAGATTCCGCGGAATTATGACCCCGTGAAAAAAGTACGTCTACAGTGCTTGCAAGTTTATCTTAGAAATACTAGAAAAATTAGTCATTTTTTCACCAGAACACACCTTTATTTAAGTTTTGCGATTTGAGAAATTCAAACTGACTACGACAGATAGTACTTAGAAGACTTCTTTTTTGGAATATATATGTATATATATATATTTTTCGTTATAACACTTTCATCTGTATATGTATGATAATTTTCATCTTTTGGTACAAAATTACATGTACATCCAATCTACACACAATAAATGTACTTAAAAATTTATAGAAGGTTAAAGTTGTTTTGAAGAAAAAAGACAAACCCAAAAAGGGGGTCATCAGCAAAAGTAAACAATTCTTCTATTAAAAATAATACGAAAAGATAAAAGATTAATCAAATAAGTTATAGGATGTATTATGTAACTCTATTGCTTATAATGTATCACAAATATTTTGCCAATGCCTTTGGTATTCCTCATATCTACATTTCTTCAACAACAAAAATTTTTCAATAGAAATTCTATAAATCTGTGATCCTCCTTCAGCATTTATTTTTGGAACATTCTTATAGTTACTACCAAAAATAAATTGTTTTACAATAAGTATTAAAAACATATTTTTATAATGAGCTCGAGCTTCCTGCGGTTTAGCTTCTAGGCCAATTTGGCTTCAACTCCTCACCCCCGACGCCCTGTCTTCTCGGGTATCCCTTCCACTTTGAGTCCTTGATTTATCTCCCAAAGTGGCATTTTAAAAGTAATGTTTTGGAGTTATCCCTCTTACTCTGGCATCCAGATTGAAATCCAAATAGTATCTATATCTACCCATTGTAAGTATTTTAATATTTTCAACAAATCAGAAATATTTTAAAATAGTCATAAAATATTCATTAAAAGCAATTTAGGTAGGGGAAATTTAAGTTGAGGTTTATGAAGTATTCTCATTTTCCCAAAATTGCTCTAAACCTACATAGAGAGGATCAGTATGTAAGGCAGTCACATTCTTGAAGTATACTACTGAATCATCGTTTTCAAATAATTGAATATTACTGGAAACAAAAAAAATGTTTTAATTGAAAAAAAATTCAATCATCATTGTTTATTCCTTTTCAGTTTGATCATTAAATCGATTAAAAATAAACAATTTGTTTGAGCACACACTATAAGTGTTATAATATCATTTCTTTCCCTATTGGCATTATATTCCCTCCAAAACCGAAACAGGCGCGGATCCGGGATTTCTTTCAAAGAGAGAGAGAGGGGGAGGGGGGGGGATTCGACCCCGAGTATAAAAAGCTCCAGCCCTGAAATTTGCTGACTAACAAAAAAAGATAAGATGAAATCAAATAGATAAATTAAAAAGTAACAAAAATTTCTTTTTTAATAAAAAAAACGTAAACTCTCCCAAAGGTGAACAAACTAATGCGTGAGGTAGGAGGGGGTGCAAATTCCAGGGGGGGGGGGGGGGGGGGGGGGTTTCTGGGTTGTCCCTACCCTTACTTTTTGTCTTTAGAAACGCAATCTTTCGAGATTAATTTACGTAGCTAGAGAAAATGTTAAAAGACTGTTTGTCATTCCCTGTTGTTGTTGTTATTATTGTTGTTGTTTTTTTTGGTTGTAGTACAGTTAAATTTATAAGTGACCGACTTGTTGAAAAAAAATTGGAACCTTCCCTTCTTTCCTTCCTCATGAATTTTTTTTAGTTTGGATGATTTTTCCTTTTTGGTTGGTCAAAATAAATTTTTTTTTTAAGTTATAAAAGCGCCGACAACATGAAAAATGCGCGTGTTTTACTCATCTTGTTCCGTGAATCTTCAGCTAAGACGACACGTGAATGACATCTTTGAAGTTACAGGACATATTTTTCAAAGACACAATGTCCTATAAAACAATAGCTACAATAGTAAAACAGTGGATTCTTTCATACCCTGTACAGCGATGTCTGATGTAACCCAAGCATTATTCAAATGTGCACATCCCTTTATCTAATGATGAACGAGTTTGTCACTATAAAATAAATACTATTAAATTTAACACCACGAGCGATGCTGTTCACGAATGATGATCTATACCAGTATGTTATTTTGGTGTTTAAATCTAATAATCGATTCTGTAAAGTACGAGGGAACGTTGAAAAAATGCGAATAGACTAAAATTTCTCTGATGGTTGAATTTTGATAGTTTTTATTCTATTATTTAAAAAATAACAACACTTGCAATGTACGACATTGATTAAATCAAACTAGAGATACTTTGAGCAACGAGCTCACTAAATGATACACCCCCATCCCATATGGTTGTAATGCAAAGAAGTCAGAGAAAGTTTAAAGCAGAAAAGTTGCTGATACAAGATGGGTATCCCAAAGCGTAAAAGATGTATGTACAGGTAGACAGACGGATATCCCTGACACTATATACCTTTTCCTTTTTTCAAGCGGGGGGTGTATAATTATATCTCAATACTAAATGTGAATTCTAAGGTCGATATTGTGACTTTATTAGCAAAATATCTGATACATTTATATCCTATCATTGGGTAGTATTTTGCATGATTTATATTTCATAACAATTACAAGACCTTGGTTTTTTATTTTGAATTTGACTATACTGAATATTTCGCCTATCTGATCAATACATAACGCTCGAGGTGGATGACGTCATTCCCCTGACATCGATAGGGGATGCTGACTCCTCCTAGGCACCTAATTCCATCATTATTTTCTTATCTTCTCTTTTGGTGACTTCGACTTTAATATTCGTTCATTTTCTTCAGGACATTTACATCCTATTTCAAGCCTGATAAAATTGATGAGACTAATTCAACTGTTTCCTAGTTTGGCCTTGCATAAGATCTTTAATTTCATCCCACTCTTACTCCATTTGTTCTTAGTTTAGCATATAGTATTATGGGTAACTCCAGTAAATACAGGTATATAGATTGATAAATCTCCAGTATCTAATTTTTATCATTCACTCTGAATATGAGAAAAAGAACTTGAAACAATTACTAGTATGGCACTTAATTCAAAATGTATATATTAGATTTGATGAATCAATCTCAGAGCGAAGAGGAAAGGTACATTTCTTTAATCATGTTGCAATACCAAGGCATTTGGAACCTATGGGCACATTTAAGATAATATGATTTACTCATGCGTAGCACTGATATTCTGTTTTGCAGGGGAGGCTTATTTATGCTACGAGTGTACGTCCCTGGACGATGGTTGGTGTACCGAGCACTTTGTGGGTAAAGATACGTCTTTATTCTCCCACAATGTTGTCAACTGTACCGGGGATTGTATGAAAATGATAGTCCGCGTGACGAACGATAAATGTGAGTATAATAAAATTTATCTACCTTGTACATGTCAGATTGGTGCTTGTCGAGATGACCCCCTCCCCAATCCCTTCCAACATAATTTTTCCTAAGTTTTTGTTTTTTTCATAAATCTTATACTTTTGTTACAAAATATTTAGAAAAACATTTCATTTAAAATTTAAAAAAAAGGGAGGATTACACGTAATTTTACCGCCATATTTTCAGATTTCTACGTCAGGACATGTGACGTCAGCAATGGATTTTCCAATTCGTGCTCGGTTGGCAGTTATGTTTTGGGAATTCCCACCAGCACCGTGTGCGTTTGTTCAGGCAATCGTTGTAATGCGGCAGCCATTTTCTACAGCAATTCCATTCTTTATTTTGCTTCACTTACTTTATTCCTCCTTGTTTACTTATAGATAACATTTTTTCTTCAACTCATGATTTACATCTGTGTGTGTTAATAAAGTTAAGAATATCTGTTTTGTTGAAACTTGTCAGAAATATGTCAATGTTTGTACTATTTCACTTGTTAACTATTCAATGGAAAGTTTTTGTTAAAGAAAATCAATGTAGATTACATGTATTTACTTGTACTTTCATTGTAATGAAATTTCACCATCTTTTAAATTCCATGATCGCTTACATTTTTGTATATATACCAACAATGCATGTACATAAGCACTAACAACTTGAAAATAAAAACGGTACCTTATCCGATTATTTCTTCTGTTATTTTGATATGAATTCAACACAAAATAAATGCAGCTGCAAACATAGAAATAAGTCAAAAAAAAGAAATCTTCATGGGCACTCATGGTGTGTTTGTATAATGAATTTTGACTGTTCAACACAATACAATTAAAGAAATCACTCATAGCCAAGAACGTGGTCGTTTACTTTAACTTTATGGTATACTTTATCAATCCTTAAGGTCAGACGACACGTTCCTCAAATTTATGTTTTGTATCTCGTGGTATTATATAAAAAATATTCATTCTTGTTGTTCTCTTCTAATGTCTACATTGTTTTCAAAATGTTTTTAAATAGAAGTACATCAAAAAATTTTGACATAGGCCATTCGGAAGATTACCCATAAGGGTTATATAAGAAATATGACCCTGTGGTAGCTTGTCCAAATGCCTGGTAAGGTACCTTAATTTTTTGTGAGGAAGCTTATTTTAGTACCTATACTTCAATGACAAATTCTTACGAAAAGTTATATATTTTTGAGGAACGTGTCGTCTGACCTTAACCAGTATTAAAACACAGGTGCTTGACGTTTTTAAACTTTTTTTCATAAATAAAAATATCCCCAATACTATATTTACGTTATTATTATACTATATAGGGGATAGTTTTATTTATGAAAAGAAAGGTTACAAACATCTAGCGCCTGTGTATCAAAGATACATAACAATATAATTTTGTTCTGCCAAAATTCAAAAATATACAAAGAATTATAGACTTTACAGTACATTTTTGTAGTGTTCTCTATTTGATCGGGTCAAGTTAGGGGAACATTTTTTGATTGTATTTATACATTTTAAACAGCAAAAATTCTACCAATCAAATTTTATTTTAAAGAGTTATTGAAAAAAAAATAATGTAGCATAATATTTTGTGTGGGAGAAAAAGAAATAACATTCAAGTATTATTGCAAAGAAGGATAACTCTTATCACTTACAAAGATAGTAACACAATATAATGAGTTATTTCCCTTTTTATGCGATGCCACAAACCTATAAAGTCGTTGGAAACACGAGCGAGGGGGAGGAGGATGCCCCCAGTGACGAAATATACATGTACCTTATTATAGAAAATGTTGATATTTTGTTTTATTTTGTCCCCTTAAAAAAAACTTGCTTGATGGTGACCCTCCAAATTAAATTGAAATGTTTGGTTTTTGCTCCCCTCCCTACCTCAAAATGTTTCAAACGATAA
Organism: Saccostrea glomerata; assembly: GCA_003671525.1. Classification (NCBI taxonomy): domain Eukaryota; kingdom Metazoa; phylum Mollusca; class Bivalvia; order Ostreida; family Ostreidae; genus Saccostrea; species Saccostrea glomerata. Next base: position 1,540,634 of record PRKT01000031.1, read on the forward strand.
AAATCGTGAATTAAAAAAACTTTCTGGACGTTTAAAAATAACAAACTGCAATAAACTATATGGCTAACAATAACTTCTTTAAAATATACACGAACATATAACATTCCCCTCCGTGTATCAGTACCTATACGGTGGGTGGAGTAAACTAAAAATCGGCACTTGAACTCCCTACCCTTGGAAAAGGAAATCTCCCTCTTTCTCATAACATATTCATGTCGATGTCGTACGTTAATCTACTTTGGAAACATCACTGAATGTCGTCGCAAACACGAGGGAGGGGGGGAGGAGGGTGTCCCCCAGTGGAGAAGTTAAATAATTGTACGAAAATGGACTGAATTCAAAATGAGGATATATTTGTCATGGAAGTAAATTCTGATTGAAAACTAATCTTTTTACCACAACAACACACATACAGTACACACACACACAAGAGAGAGAGAGAGAGAGAGAGAGAGAGAGAGAGAGAGAGATTTTGGATAAATATATAAAGTGGGGGCTGGACCCCTCCTTTAGATCCGAGCATGCAAAAAGTCTTCGTTTTCCCTAAATTCAAATTGCGTTTTTCTATTTATTAACTCGAACTGAACACTGTGTGTACTGACTATATTATTCCTGATTGATTTTATCAGGAACCGGTCTTTATCCAAACTCGAGTATCAATAACATGTATATTACTTTACTGGTATCCATTACATGCTGGGCTCCTCGTACCACTGAAGAATCAAAATACTTATTTATTTAAATCGTTCAGGTCCAGTTGACTTATTATCGCATTCAGAGCTCGGGGTTAAAAACACCATGAAAGGCGAAATAATGGAATTTTTATATTTTCATTGTCTGTGACCAGTTTTCATTTGTGAACGTTATTAATGCACAGTGTGTCCGAGGATATGTACGCAATGATTCACCTATAACTGCAGTTTAATTTTGAAATACGATGACTGTCGATTGGATATGTTCTTGCAGCTTATCCTAATCCTTGCAGTGTTAATAGAAGGTAAATATTTAAGACAATCTTTAATCAGATTTGGTGTTAAAATGAAATGAATGTATCATGCGAAATGTCGATAAATTGGTGATAAGCAAATGATAGGATTAGCTGTTCCTTTACAGTTTTCGTTTTCAATTGTAGTTTCTGTGAATGAAAAGAAAATGTTGACAAAATAAGCAACGAGGATTATATTTTTGTACCGATTTATTCGATTATATTTATTAATGTTTAAATATATTTTAGAGTATATGTTTTGTCAAAAAAATTGGTTTAATTGTTTAAGCTAAAAACAAATTATATTCAGTAGTTATATATATCTTAGTTCTTTTCTCCCATTTCGCCTTTTACTTTTCAGCCTTGTAAAACTGAAGTTAAGATTGGGTTTCTGGGCTGTCCCTACCCTTACTTTTTGTCTTTAGAAACGCAATCTTTCGAGATTAATTTACGTAGCTAGAGAAAATGTTAAAAGACTGTTTGTCATTCCCTGTTGTTGTTGTTATTATTGTTGTTGTTTTTTTTGGTTGTAGTACAGTTAAATTTATAAGTGACCGACTTGTTGAAAAAAAATTGGAACCTTCCCTTCTTTCCTTCCTCATGAATTTTTTTTAGTTTGGATGATTTTTCCTTTTTGGTTGGTCAAAATAAATTTTTTTTTTTAAGTTATAAAAGCGCCGACAACATGAAAAATGCGCGTGTTTTACTCATCTTGTTCCGTGAATCTTCAGCTAAGACGACACGTGAATGACATCTTTGAAGTTACAGGACATATTTTTCAAAGACACAATGTCCTATAAAACAATAGCTACAATAGTAAAACAGTGGATTCTTTCATACCCTGTACAGCGATGTCTGATGTAACCCAAGCATTATTCAAATGTGCACATCCCTTTATCTAATGATGAACGAGTTTGTCACTATAAAATAAATACTATTAAATTTAACACCACGAGCGATGCTGTTCACGAATGATGATCTATACCAGTATGTTATTTTGGTGTTTAAATCTAATAATCGATTCTGTAAAGTACGAGGGAACGTTGAAAAAATGCGAATAGACTAAAATTTCTCTGATGGTTGAATTTTGATAGTTTTTATTCTATTATTTAAAAAATAACAACACTTGCAATGTACGACATTGATTAAATCAAACTAGAGATACTTTGAGCAACGAGCTCACTAAATGATACACCCCCATCCCATATGGTTGTAATGCAAAGAAGTCAGAGAAAGTTTAAAGCAGAAAAGTTGCTGATACAAGATGGGTATCCCAAAGCGTAAAAGATGTATGTACAGGTAGACAGACGGATATCCCTGACACTATATACCTTTTCCTTTTTTCAAGCGGGGGGTGTATAATTATATCTCAATACTAAATGTGAATTCTAAGGTCGATATTGTGACTTTATTAGCAAAATATCTGATACATTTATATCCTATCATTGGGTAGTATTTTGCATGATTTATATTTCATAACAATTACAAGACCTTGGTTTTTTATTTTGAATTTGACTATACTGAATATTTCGCCTATCTGATCAATACATAACGCTCGAGGTGGATGACGTCATTCCCCTGACATCGATAGGGGATGCTGACTCCTCCTAGGCACCTAATTCCATCATTATTTTCTTATCTTCTCTTTTGGTGACTTCGACTTTAATATTCGTTCATTTTCTTCAGGACATTTACATCCTATTTCAAGCCTGATAAAATTGATGAGACTAATTCAACTGTTTCCTAGTTTGGCCTTGCATAAGATCTTTAATTTCATCCCACTCTTACTCCATTTGTTCTTAGTTTAGCATATAGTATTATGGGTAACTCCAGTAAATACAGGTATATAGATTGATAAATCTCCAGTATCTAATTTTTATCATTCACTCTGAATATGAGAAAAAGAACTTGAAACAATTACTAGTATGGCACTTAATTCAAAATGTATATATTAGATTTGATGAATCAATCTCAGAGCGAAGAGGAAAGGTACATTTCTTTAATCATGTTGCAATACCAAGGCATTTGGAACCTATGGGCACATTTAAGATAATATGATTTACTCATGCGTAGCACTGATATTCTGTTTTGCAGGGGAGGCTTATTTATGCTACGAGTGTACGTCCCTGGACGATGGTTGGTGTACCGAGCACTTTGTGGGTAAAGATACGTCTTTATTCTCCCACAATGTTGTCAACTGTACCGGGGATTGTATGAAAATGATAGTCCGCGTGACGAACGATAAATGTGAGTATAATAAAATTTATCTACCTTGTACATGTCAGATTGGTGCTTGTCGAGATGACCCCCTCCCCAATCCCTTCCAACATAATTTTTCCTAAGTTTTTGTTTTTTTCATAAATCTTATACTTTTGTTACAAAATATTTAGAAAAACATTTCATTTAAAATTTAAAAAAAAGGAGGATTACACGTAATTGCCTTAGGCTTTCATTATGAATGTAGTAACATTTTTACGCACATCCAAGATACAAGGGTCTCATATGTATATATGTACAGTGTATATGTAAAAGTACACAATGCGCCCATGCAAACGGGTACATTAATTTACAATTGTGCGACACAACTTCCTTATTCTTAGATGACTCGATCTGCTGCAATGTTCTTACAAAACTTAAAGATCGAGAGTTCTACCCTTCTTGACAATTCTATAATAGCTGTTGCGAAATTAAAGTCGACAATCTGAAAATTGTGCAATTAAAGTTTTGGCTTAACGTTCAGAATCTGCCTCTGGAGAAAACTGAATTAGACGTGAACAGTTTTAATGAGGTATTCACCCCACTTCTCTACTTGTTTCCGTTCGTTATCCCCCGAAAAAAACCCACAAAGATATGTTCAAAGTCGTCAATAAGCTGCTGAGAATTAATAAATGATATAATTGTGTATTGTAATTCTAAGTGTTTATCAAGGGAAAAAAATTGTGGTGGAGATTTTTTACTCAGTTTTCTTTCTCTCGGGGTTAAAAATAACTTGCAACAAACACCAAATGTCACCCATAAAGAAGACTGGCTCCTTGGTTTGTTAGCAGGAAAAAGCTCTTATAATGCGATTAGGCAACATCCTGGGTAAATACTAAAGCATCTATAGATACATATATATAGCATGCATACGCCTATCAGAAGGGACTGAGAAAAAATATACATTTATTTCCCTGAAACAGTGCGTTCATAGATAATGTCCATATTAAAATTTTCTGTGTCTCGTTGATTAGTCAACTTGGAGAAATAGGACAAATCCACACTTCGAACTCATTTTCGGGGAAAATATGCAGATTTTGTTCCATCGATTTTTATCTGTAGAAATGTGCCGGGTTGTAAAACGGCGAGAACTACCCATCGCGTGAGAGCCTTCTAAAGATTCCAGCACAAGTCAATAACTATCGCATCACATAGGGGTTAGTGTGAAGTTAGTTGTCATGGAAACAGATTTTTGTAAAAATGTAATAAAGGGGTATGTGCTATAGGAGATTTTACTGCGTGGACAAGACGATCATGATATGATTTACATCCTTATCAACTACATGTATTTAAATCTTACCCTGATTTACATAAATTTTAACTATCTACTGTTTTAAAAAAATCATAAAATCTTAAATTTCAATAATTTCAAAAAATAATAGTACACATCCATAAATTTTACTTTCGATTAAAAGTTAACATTATTATTTAAATCAACAGTATTGCAGATAAACTGTTTCTCAAATTAAATCAAGTGTCAGGTGAGAATGACAGCATCAGATTATTTAATTGAGGAAGAAACAAGTTTTTAACTCCGAAGCTGCATCCCACACCGAGCCTCAGTCGCATACCCTTACACGTACTCAGCGCGATGTGTTATCATTACCAGCAGCCAGCATCAATTTTTAACACATCCACTTCCCATCGACTGGGTGCACGATATTGCCTTACACCGACCGCTTCACAACAGTTTAGTGCGTTTGAGGATGAAATACATAGTTTGCACATGTAAATTTTTAATAATTAAAATGTCAATATCTATTTATCAGTTATTAATTAATTTGTAATGGAACAGATTTTGAAGTGTTAACTTCTTCATCAAAAGTTTTAGTTTGCAAAAGTGTATTCGATTTTTTAAAGAGATAAATAATTTTGATCATGTGTATATATTATTATATGTATAACTATTGTTCGTGATATGTAAATAATTTTATTTAAAAAAAATTGTAAATAAAAAAGTTTTTTTTCTTTGAAAAAAGTTTTTATTTTCTTGAAAATAAAAAGAATGAACAATTATATTTTTGATAAATTGATTTAACAGCAAACACTAATGGTGCTTATATTTAAGCAAACTGTAAATATAAGTAAAATTGTAATATCAATAGAAAATACACTCGTTTCTGTTTCTACTTTCTGTTTTACCTTTAAAAAATCCCTATTCATGAATCGAAGGTACTTGTTATGGGTTGTGTCATTACCGCGCACCTTGATCTACCTATGTGATAAGGAAATACACGACATAAATCCTGTCAACACATCTATCTACATTTACACCTCAAGCAATCCAATAAAATTTAAGTGCTATCGACTATTTACCCATTAATCACATTGTATTTAATTTAAAAATTACCCCTGATTTATTGGGTATGCCTCTCACCCAACCCGCGCTAAGTCACGTGACGGAAATGAAGTACACCGAAGATTAAACGAAAACATGGCAGCACCCGAGACAGACGTGCCGAACTTACTCGGCGAAAAATCGACACCCGCTAAGCTTGAGGAATTGTCCAGAGAGGTAGGACACATTATATTTTAATTCATTTATTGATTCATTTAGTTATACTGACAAAATATAGAGGAAATCATTTTTAGACGTCGTTTGAAGCGTAGGGAATGAGAGAATGGGTAGAGAATTTGACCAGCTGTTTATCTAATGCATGGCTCTCAAACTACATACCCTGGTAAATATTACACGTAGCGTTAAGTTGTCGGTATTTTTGGCTTCGCATGCTGTAGAATGCCTTGTTAAATGTCCGTTTTGTTTACTAATCTATCGCATCATATGTAGATTTTTATCTTGTATTGTCGACACAGATTACGGGGTTATGGCTCGGGTGTTCCGTTATAACGAAACCATTCGTCCGTGACTTTCCTTTTCGCAGCCATTTCATTATCGGAATCATTGAAGCATGACGTCAAGGGGGGCGGAGTTTTATCCACATACAAATTGCGAATATACATACGACGAAAACAGACACAATATATCATTTTGTCAACTTGAAAGGATCAGAAGTATAAAACCGTCAGCTAAACGTTTCTCTTGTTTTTAGACAAGATAAGGAAAGACAGTGACACTCTATATGCCTATTTTTAGAGTTACAGTAAACACTTAAAAATTGAACTAATTTATATTGATATTAAGCTCTTTTTAATAACTTTTCAAAATTTTAACTTCGAATTAATTTATTGAAAAAAAAAACCTTGGTTTAAAACTCTGCCTACTTGTGTCAGCATATCAGTTAGTAATGATGAAGATATCCTATTCCATCATAGGAGAGGAATTCTGTACCCAGAGTACCCCTGTGGCTCTGTGTGCAACATGATATTTTAATATCTTAATAATGTCATACATATTTGTATCCAATTTATCATTAAGTCATCACTTGGCAATTACATTACATAATCAACCCAGCTGATACCCACCCCTGTGGACATGTAGCACAGTAGGGGACAGGCTTGATTTATATGTCAAACTACAATCTGTGTCTGATGTCAAAATCCCCGCAGCATTCCTGCAAATTTATGTATTACACTGTTATAATTTTACAGGGACTTTGTGGATTTTCAAAGGAGAAGTGTATTTTTACTTTTTAACAATTTAATATTAGGTTTAAACAGATTTTACTTTTGAACTTGATTTTCAGATAATTTTAACATGTTAAGGAGCTTCAATATTTGAAAAAATCGTACTAACATTTGTGCTCAAAAAGCTAAACTGATTGATATGTAAGTATTTTATCATGGTTCTTGGGACAAATGTTTTCATCAGGAAACTTTTTACATCTTCATTAAGACGTAGATTTCATTGCAAATTTGCACTTACAAATGAAAGACATAATGTCTTGAAAGATAGATAATTAAAAAAAAACTTTTAAAATGTACTATTGATAAATAAATTGACTGTGTCTGTATTTAACATATTACACAGTCCAGTGTTCAATACTCTGACCTCTGCAATACATTAATATATTGTCTGAATAAGTCTGGTACATGAATTAAGAGAATGCCATTTGCAAAGATGGCCCAAAAAAGTATTGTCTTATTATCCATCCCATTATGGGTAACGGAGACCATTAAAAGGGTTGTACTACTGGGGTTTGGGGATTTTACGAGCCGAAATATGACAGAACGATGGTTAAGAGTGACTTGCATGGTCTCTTTTGCATGGGTTATGTCCTGTCATGCATGGGTGAGCAGAGAATGTACCACAATGCTCTTTGTTTTATGATAATACATTGTTTTATTTTCCTGGTTTCCTACTCTGTTATAGGTGGTCAAAAAAAAAATACAGGGTTTTCTGGAAAACAAACAAACATATTATTTGCATGAGGAATGCCTATTTTATATCCGCTGTTTGCCTCTTTCGTGTTTGAGATATAGCTTTATTTTTTACCTGTCTTTGCGGCGTCTGAAGGTGTTTGTTCCCGCCCCGCGGAGCGAGAAGGAGGATGGTATTAGGTTTGGTGATGGGTGATGTCTCGGCAACCGGGTGTCAGGAAGAAAAAAGTTAAAACAAAGAAAAATATTGAATAAACTGCATGGTATGAATGTTACTCTGATGTTCAATGTAGAAGCTCATTTTGGTATGGGGTATGTGGTACATGTGGCTAACAATTTTTTTGAACTCGTACGTCAAAATTAACACTTGAAAACTTTCTCTTAAAAACTAAAAGGCAGGTGAAATTTCACACATATATACATTAACTTGAATGATCTTTGAATTGACTTGTTCTCCTGAATTAATACGATTTTGAACATCAATACACACCTGAAATACCAAAATGAGGTTCTCCTTGTTTTTGACAAGAAGTGGAAATGGAATAGAATTATCACTATGAAATTTACTCTTTGGCTTACATATACATGATATATGAGATTACCAAGATAATACACATTTGACAATATAAGCATGTCTCTTCATCTCTTTTAAAAATCTACCGCGACAGATTTATCCAACTTCAATGCAAATGGCTCAAACTGTACAAAGCATTTTATTGATGTAAATTATGTGTAATCTGTATTCCTGCTTATAGTGATGTTTCTTGCACACATAAAATTTTCCATATAGCATACAATTCTATTGAATATGCCTTTTATACAGTATTCTAGTCTTTGGCATGCTTTTGTTTTACTTTTCTTGATAATAGAAGTTTTAGATTTTTTTTTCATTTTATTCTGCATTTGGAAAAATGCATAGACTGTTAGAATTAGAGTTTAAAAATATATTATCAGGCTCATTTCATCTTTCCCTATTGTGGCATGATTATGTAATTTTTCTAGAAATTAATAGGGTACCGGTACTTGAAATTTATGAATTTGGGAACTAATAACATTGGTTTGGTAAAGTAGAGACAATAATGTGTTATAGAAGAAAGTAATGCATTGGGTGGGTGAATCCTATTGCTTTGGACCACAGGTGAAATATTATACCAATATGCACATGTATACTTCTCTAAGAACAAAAAAGTTTGATGACCTTTGAGAGTCATCTGAAAAATTGCAAAAGTTTTAGGGATTTATGGAAAATTTTCAGATTGATTTAATTGGATTTGAAAGACAAAGCATGTACAAAGAAGATTATTAAGTCTTTTTACAAATATTTTCTTTTTAATTAAATACTAACTAAGGTGAATTGAAATTTTCTTTATATGCATGATTTATTTACTTTGAACTTATACGGCTGTAGGCAAGTCCATCTTCCACATCTTCAAACTTGGAGGGTGAAAACCTGGCAGAAAAATGTACAGAACTCCTCCAGGGAGCTAAGAACACTGAGTCCCCCACCTCTACCCCCACCCTACTCACCTCAAAGCTCCTCCCAGACCCCAGCATCATGCCGGGGGACAGGTCCCCCCACGTCAAAGCCAACGTCTCAGAGAAACTTCTTCCAGATCAGTGCGTGCTTCCAGAAGAACCTCGCCCCCCATGGAAAGGGACGCTGGTGCAGTGTGCCAAACTCTGGTCCTACCTCTCGGGGATTTCGACCTTCGAGAGAGCCAACATGTTGAGAAAAGGGCGGGAGGTTCATAAGATCTATGTGGAGGTCATTAAAGGAAAGACATTTCTGGACGACCAGTTTTCCTACACAGAGTTTGGGCGTATGGTGCTGACCAATGGGACCATCAGGGCAGGGAGGGCTAAGAATGCCAAGCAGATTGTAGTAGCCAGGGAGACTCTGTACTGCAGTGGGTCGGGGGCTTGTAAGCGGGCTTGTGGGGGATACGGAGAGTGTGTCGCAGGTTAGTGGAATTTATTTTATAAAATCCAAATTTGATAATATCTGATCTCTGGATGTTTTAGTTAAAGATGTTACAAACATGATGCTATGTTATAAAAATAGATGTCTTAAACAAATGTGTATACATTACTAAATTAAGTCAGCAACCATGTAGAATGTGGAATGTCGTATGTATTTTGCATTTTTTCTGTTTCATATGCTATTGGGCCAAAAATAGATTCAAACTTATTGTCTTTTATTCTGCATACAAAACAGTTGTCCTCCTTATGACAAATCACAATTGTTTTTTTTAACATTTCCAAGTGGTTTAAAATAAGAAACCTAAGGTTAAGTATAAGTGGGTGAATTGCATGAGACAGAAAGATGTGTTTTGTCATGTGACAGTTAATGATTGGCCAAGAAGTTGTAAATCATTCAAGAAACTTGGTTTAAGAATTTTTAAAAACAGCAATTCTTTTCCTGATACATATGTGATTTGATTTAAAATTATTTAAAAATAGCTAAAATTCTGGTAAAGTAAGAGAACTATTTAAAGGTTATTTGATTAGAAAGAAAAATTAGCACAGTAATTCCTAAATATATGTATACAATGTAAAATTTGGTATTTAAAAAATGACACTCAACAACATGCAAGGCAAACAGGACACCCATTCCTCATGTGTTGGTGTTATTGAATGCTTGGTCCAATGTCAAAATTACACTGTTCATAATGATGATGACACCAATCTACAATACAGGCATCCTACTGGTGGCCTGTGTATTGATATAGTCACTAAAATTGTTTTAAATTAGTCTCGTACTTGGTGCATCAAATTATTGTTTGGATTGAGCTCGGCCAGGATGAGGGTGGAAAAGTCTCCAGGCAGCTTCTATGTCACACATATCCCACACTGTTCATTTGCATTTTATATCACTGTGGTAATGACTTCATTAGATGAATATTGATTTTTTTTTTTGGTTTATGGGTGCAGTGCCTATGGAATACTAAATGGATAAAGATGTATTCAATGATTCAGTACTTCATCAGTATGCATAAAGTTGTAAACCATGCTGCCTTTTTGTAGGAATGATATGCAGGCTGCAAAAAGGGTAGTGCTGCATTAATGATTTGCAAATGTCTTTCAGCTCAAGTGTAACAAGTTGCTGATCTTATGGTTAGATGAATAGTTTGTACTATAACTGTAAAAGATAAAGCAAAAAATTATTTATGTCACTTTACATTTCAGGTTGTGAAAAAACCAAAATGAGGGGACACAAGTGTAGCTACCGAGTAAAACTGACCATGCGTTTAGGATATGTCAACCACTGGTTTGTGGAAGTGCTGGGAGACCATGATCAGTTTGGTTCCCTGAATGACTCTGTTCCCACCCCGTCTAGCTTGTCCCCCAGCACCCAGAAATCAGAGGATGTGTCTAACTCCCCCAGTAATGATCTCAAAATGATGCATACCAAGTCATCCTCACCAAACAACCCTCATCACATGAATGGCCCAACAGACTTTGTGACTATGGTGCCACAAGTTACAATTGCTATGCCTAATACCTTGCCGAACTCTTTCCACAATGCTTTGCCAAATGCTATTTTTACAACCCCATCTATGAATTTGCCTGTTAACTTGCCAGTTATTAGCCAACAAGCAGTTTTTACAACCCCAAACTTGCCATTGTTCATGACAGCAGGGACAAATCTTCAAAGCCGTGATGCCCCTTACATGGGGATGGTGATTCCTGAATTTAACCAACAAGATGTTCCACTTCCATTGGTGAAAATGAAAAGGGAACCCCAAGACAATGGTTATCAGGACAGACGTAGTCCTACAGACTCTTATGAGTCCAATTCTAATGACAGCTTTCATTCACTCACACCAAAGACATCTAGTCCAAGCAGAGCCAAAGCTAGAAAGAAATTCACCCCCTACCAGGTGATAAACGCCTCTCTTAAAGAGAACCAAACCAAACAAGACGTTGCCGACTCTACAACACTGTGCAACAGTGACAACCAAAGTGCTCACAGGAATGGAAACCAAAGAGGAATGCCGGAAACCAATGTCAGACGAGAGCTCCGAGACCTGGTGGCCAAGCGGGAACTGGACAGGTGCCTGGGAGTTCAGTCAAACCAAAAAGATGAAGAAATGAGTGACAATTTACGACAGCTTATTTCTGAGGGAGAGATGGAGAATGGTTACACATACATCTGGGACGATGATCCGACAACGGAAAACGGAAAAGCAGACAAGGTAGAGGGCTCCACTGAGGCCCAGGTACAAGACAAAGCTGTATATTGCATGTCTACGCATTTTGTCTTGTTCATGTGCCTTAATTAAATATCAATCAGGTGTACAGTGTTTCCCTAATCCAAGGCATCCTTGAAAAAACAGAACCCTGCATGCAACGGAGTAAGGCTTTTCAAACAGATAAAGTTATTCTGACCTCAAAAGGTCAAAAAATTTTCAAGGTTCATGGGTATTAGCTGATAACCTTTTGGTGAAGGGTATCTTATTTCCAAAGCATGAAATCCCACTGGCTTATTTGAGGTGTAAAATAAGATAGCAGTTAGACCAACCCTATTAAATATGAGTAAAATGCCAAACTGTGTTAAAAGTACTCGTATTTTTGAATGTTATATACTAGCTGTATATGCATTTTATACTCTGAGGAAAAAGATCATTTTAGACTTTTGCAAAAGTTGTAATCTATAGCTACAAAGATTTTACCTAATCGTTTTCTTTTCAGCCTGTAGATTAAGACTTATAAGAAGAAAGTCACAAGATCGTTTTTATACAGATTTTAAGTGCAGTTACTAATTTTTATGCCATTGAGACGTACTTGTGTTTATATCCTGTTATGACTTCTAACAGTAGCACACATGAGAACATCACTGCTACTTATCCTCTGAAAGTTAGGGGTTATTTCAGGCAAATTTTTAAACTTTAATTTATATTAACACTGTAAAGGGGGCCACGTCTATAATCTTAATTCACATTTTGATCAGGATGAGCTTTTTATTATGTATGAGGTTAATATATATTAACTCGAGAAAAAAATTTATAAATAATTAAAAAAAAAAGGAAGTCCTTGGTTATTTTGGTCTATTCAGCATTATAAATATTTATGAGAATTAATTTTGAAATATTCTATTGTTAGAATTGGACATACAGTTGTGTTTATGGTTCCAAAAGCTCCATTTTATGGAAACTTATTCAATTGAACATGTTGAAACCAGTCTACTGGAAAACACTTAAAACTCATGTAAAATTACATATTAGATAGTACATAATTTGATTTCTAGGAATTGAATATTAAGGATTTTAAACACTTTTCAAAATAACATAGTTTATTTAAAGTGACACAATTAGACTTTCGTTTTCCTGTCCAATTTGGTTTCTAGTAATGTAAGGAGGTACAGTTTTTCATTGAAAACTGTGGAGGAAGTTGCTTTAAAAGTGGTCACAAGTTACTTGAACTCTCTTATTAATGGTCTACATCTAATCACATGGCAGTTTGTTCAGTTGAGGATAGGAATAGTGAAAACACCCTGAAAACTTATTGTGTAGCACGAGGGCCCATATGTGGTTACATCTTATTTAATAAGAAATTGATCCGTACACAAAGGAAATATTCTAATAAGACATGGCACAGTTGGGGTATAATGTCTAATTCCATATTACAGACAAGATGTTTCTCCACTATAGCAGGGTGAAAAAAAGAGCATTTAAGAAAATATCAATATCTGGGTTTCTCTGGGTCTGTTATCGATTAGGAGGACGAGGGGATTTTTTGGGGGGAGAGAGAGCTTTTTTGATGATCAATGCATTTCAGATTGTGAACTAGTTGATTTTAATTATGGGGAGTTTCGTCATCTTAATTAAAGTGGGTTTTTATTGTATTAATATCTACAAGCAATATTTCAAATGATTGAATATGCTGATGATTCTTAGCAAATTTCATTTTTTAAAAATTGTAGGACTCAAATAGATATCAGATATGCAGACAATAAGGAATTAAATAAAAAAAAAAAATCTTGGCAAATAATTTTTATTTCATGCCTGATAGTTTATTGATATGCATATTAAATTGACAAACTAAAAAGATTGTAAAAATAAATTAGAAAAAAAATCAAGTCTCAGAATGAAGAGTGAAATGATTGTAATGTCTCAAGAAGTTGTAGTTTTTGTTCAAAGACTGAATTTTTTTAATTTCTGAAAAAGAAATACATACATCTATTAACCTTTAAGAATCAATAAGGGTACATGACAAGGTTAAGCACTTATGAAATAAGTCCTGAATTTTAGGATACATATACACTAATTATTACAGTGTTCCTGGATCTTTCACCTTAACTGTGTGATAGAAATATCCTGGTTCATTTTAACTTTATGAACTGATGTGAAATGGTTGGTGCATGCACCCTTGAGTGTCAACACACCACAGAATATTGATGGCTTGTCTTCCATTTTGTCATATACCGCAAGTTTGTCCAAATATAATCCATCCCCAATGGCCGTAAGCCACAAAATTTTTTCACCCAGAATTTTCATTGCCATGGTTACTTTATTGAATTTTCTTTGGGGGTCAATAATAGTTTTTTTTTTCGGGGGAGCCCAGACAGCTAGCGGGTAAGATAGCTCATTACACGGTATGTACACTGCAGTGAGTTGGAAACAGGATGGGAAAACTTGAGGGACATTATAAATAAAGCACAGTTTTTGAAAAGATGGGAAAAAAAGAGGAAATATTTATTGTCCACTTTTCCAGTGGTAATCAGTTTCATAAAATAGTCTGCTTTTAATCCATAATTTTTTTCACACATAGTAATGTTTAAACTAGGGTTGATTGGCCATAGGACCTGGAAGCTGTGGAATTTTTCCTGACCTATAATGATGTAATCCCCCATTATTCTGGTATTCCCCCTCAACCCTCTGTACAGGGAGGAACCCCAACCAGCCCTTCTATGTTTTTAATATCCCCTGCTATTTCAATTCAAAGGGACAACCCTGGTTCATCATAAATGAATGATGTTTTACAGCAAGGAAAATGGATGTCTCTTCAGACCTGTAAATACATGAATAAAATTCTAAATGTTTTCCCATCTTCACTGTATTGGTACCCAAGCAAAAATCTTTTATGGGCAGAAACATTTGATAAGAGTATATGGGAATGTTAAAAGTTTTCTCTGGGGGAAATTTAATAGACAAAGAACTTTGAGGTAGATGGCTCATATATTCACATACCCGCAGGACTCCATACTTTACTATGGATACCCCAAAATAAGAGGCCCATTGCAGGAGAATTGTGAAATAGTATAAACTTCTGGGTTTCATTTCTAGTACAAATCCCCCAATAATCTGTTTTCATTTAAAGAAATTTTCATACTTTAGACAATATATGCCATTGATCATAAATGATGTAGTAAATGTATGAATTGTAATGCAGGTACAAATTACAGTTTATATGAAAATTAAAAAAAGAAGAGGGTAACCTGAATAACTGACAGGGCCCTCCCATTGTTTTCAGTGAATACATCATCTTTGCATTTTAATGGGAGTTGATCCCTTGATATCAATCTGTTTCCGCTACAGATAGGCCTGTTATACCCCGTAGCCTGTATCGCCCTCGTATTGCGGAGCTTTCTGGTACCCTGATTAAAATTTCAGATAGCATTGCCAGGTTTGGAGGCATTTGTTGATAATACTCCAATGTATATGAATGAGGGATGCAGATTAAACACCATATTACCCTGCTTCATCAGATTAGATTATACAAGTTGTTTTTTTCAAACAGGGAAAATTTTTTCCTTGATTTATGCATTAAAAATGATGGTTTAGGGGATGTGAAGTTTACATATCTAAACATTAGCCATTTTATTGGGCTGCACGGTTAATTGGCAATGAAAGATAAATGAGGTTATTGTTTGTAGAAGTCAGTTTGATGGATGGGTACTACGGGTCTGGTACTTATGGGTACAAGTCGTCTCTTTGTCAAGAGAAAAAAAGGTTGTTCAGTGAAAAACACAAAAAACGTAGCCCTCGGGCGGTTCTTTCATGTTTTATTATGTTAACTGATGTTGCGTAGATGTTGTATTGTCATGTTTTAATTAGCAATTTCCTAGATCTTTTTAAACAAGCTGGGTTTTTTTATAGGTATTAGGACAGTTTTGGATAATTAAGTTAGAAAATAATTCTAGATGTCACATATAGTAGTGCTGTTTTCCTGAATTTGTAAAAATTAATAATCTTTAATTTTTGAAAGAAATTCCTTAGAAAGATTGAGTCAGATGCTTGAAAATGATGATATTTGAAGAATATTGATTTAGGTGCAAATGATAATATACATGTACAGATTTTTAGTAAAAATAAATAGAGGTATAATTTGATCCACAATGAATCGCATACCCTTTTATCCTCAAACAATCCATCCTCTCTTATATGGGTGTTCATGAATAGTGGAAAACAAAATCACATCGAAAAAAAAAATTCTCAAATGAATATAATTTGTAAACTCTTGAGATTTGTTGATATTGATTTATTGCAGTCAGATTACCAACATATGTGGCATTTCAGAGACCTGATTGCATTCATTGTGAGTGACTGGATAATGAATGACACTTAGAACTGTGGGTAGATTCACCCTCTTGACAAATCGTGATGGATGAGATGACATAATCGCCTTGTCGGGGCTATATCTTATTTGACATCTTAATCAATACCACCGTTCAATGAATCCATTAGTACTGAGTGTATTTAGAGAGGAAATCCCCCGTTTATAAGCCTATGATTTTACATAAAGATAAAAAAAGCTTACGTTTCTAGAATTATCTACGTTTATTTATTAATATAAAAACTTTGATTATTGATTGCTTACAAACAAAAGGTAGAGGAAGCCATTTAGAGATGACTTTTATCATTTTCCAATCTAACGCGAGCCGGGATAAGTGAATGAAAGTCCAGAAAGACAATTTTACTGAATACAAATGAGTCCTATTTGCATAAGCTCCTTTTGCCAAGATATGAGGAATAAAATTTGTCTAATTTAAGTGATTAATTGCCAGTAGTTTTTTTTTTTTATACCCACTTGTGCTTTACCACTGAAATGCCTTTAACCGTAGAAAGCTGTCGCCAGGTATACAGTGGCAGTCTGTGCACAAAGGTACATGCATTTACATTTTCTCTGAAAAACATTATGTATATTCCTCGGGGCCATGAAAAGTAGTTATGTTCTTACTGTAAAATAATCAAGATGAAGATAGCAGATAGTGAATTAATCTCCATTATTGGGGATATAAGAAGTAGATAGAGTCGATGACAGTGTATGGTAATATTGTGTATCCACAGATACTTTGATTTATGGTCAGCACGCTTCCTCATTGGTTATGCGTGCCTGTAAGGGAAATTAAATTTTCAGAATAAAAAATACAAAGAATTAAATTTTCATGAACACCAGGTGATAGCAGAATTTTGAATTTCCTTCATCCCCTCCAAACAAATAATATTCTGGATGATTTCGGCCTGTTAGATTGTGTTGGGGCTCTGAACATGTGTTCGTGAAGATTTGTTTTCCACAGGGTTGTCAGTGGTCGACAATACGCGCCATCAGGTGTATAGTGATGTAACACATACACAGAAAAGTAATGAAATGTATATAAATGTGCAGGTGACAGGTCAAAAATCTGGTCTGCCACTCGTAAAAGACAAGGGTAATCTCCCTCATCGTGTGAACAGAATTGCGCATTTTGTTCAGAGTTGTTTATTTTAACCTTTTGTGGGTTGAATTAATGAATATCTGATTAATTACATTATTTTTGTTGGACTCCAATTGAAATAAAGATTGATAATGTATGTATTTAATTGGTTTTTCTACAAATAAGTCTTTTTCATTAATTGAAAATAGCTGTTATTATCATTTTAATTACTGGTACTGTTCCAGAGAAATTTTCTACCAAAAAACCCCAAAACAATTAATTATTGTTTACTTAACTTTAATTCTTTGAAAAAATGGTCAGTGCGACCCTAAATAATTGAAATGAATTAGGTAGATAGATATTGATACATTTCAAACAAATACAATTTATTGTGTTACATTCCCAGATATGTTCATGTTTCTTTATTCATTGCAGGATTTGATGACAAGAGTTCGTCAGCTTGAGTCCCACGTAAAACAGCTAAGAAATGTCGTCCTGAAAGGTCAAGGTGAAGGTCACATCAAGAAAAAGGCCAAAGGCAGAGAATTTGATTTTAAAAAGTAAGAGTTTAAGTTTTATAGTTTGCTTCAGGGTTTAAATCAGGGTTTCTTTCATGTGGAGGTTTCGAGAAGACAGGATTTTTGTGCCAATCTGCTCAGATTGAATTTTTGGACGCAATGAATTTTCAATTTTAGCCCCGTCCCCAACAAACACCATACTATTTTATAACAAAAGAAGTAAGGTGGGATATAATGGAATGACAATAATGTCTAAACCATCTGTGTACTGAACATTTAGATACTGACCAGTCAAATGGTCTTATTAATTTTCTTTTCAATTATTGGAAAGATTAGAACACCTGAACCCAAGCATAATTTTCTATAATAATTCTCTGGTTTAGGAGGGTTTTCTATGAAAGCCCAGAAGGCTCATTCGAGATTCGAGTTTCAAAGTACGAGATTCGAAATTCGAGTTTCGAGATTCAAGATCCAAACTAACCAATCAGAAGCGAGTTTCAAAGTACGAGATTCGAAATTCGAGATTCAAAATTCGAGATTCGAAATTCAAGATCCAAACTAGCCAATCAAAAGAGGGTTCAACATTTGATTACTCCCCTTTATTATGTTTTTACTATGAAGAAATCGTTTAAAATAATTATAACAAATGGGTCATTCAATTATATTACAATGCAAGAAAGAGTGTTATATATATTAGAAGGAAGTTTTAATAATTATTGGATTTTTGATCAGAAAAATATACTTCAATCTATATTATAGCTTCTTAAATATTTAAAAAATTACTTATATCATGAGTATATATATTTATTTGTATTGTCTTCTAAACTTAATTTTTATGTATTTTCCCGCATAGGAAAACCAAATGTACTTGTGGACAGGGCATCCCCCCTGTCGATATTCAACCCCAGGGCTAATTGTACTTTTTTCACAACATATATCTAATACACTTATTCATCGTGTGTTCAATGCCAAAAAAATAGTAAAAACCCAGAATAATTGCTCAACACAAAAAATACCCCACTATACATTATAAGTTTGTTTACGTTGTACGCCCGCTGCTATTTCTAGGTTTAAAACCATGCATTTATTTTAACTTAAAATGTTGATTAAAATTAACTGTCTCTACATACTATCTAGCATATTTCTGTCTTAGTCCACACTATCGGATTGACTCTGCATCTCGTAATAATCCCATATTTTCTCCTTAAATGACACCTCTCTTGTATAGTGGGGAGGGGTAATGTATAATTATTTTTTTTGGTTAAACGATTATTCTGGGGGTTTTACGCCCGTGATGTTTTCGTATTGTACACATTAATAAGTGTATTAAATATAATTTGTTTAAAAAAAATTGTCCAGTAAGCCCTGGTATTGAATATCGAGGGGGGGAAGGGGTCCTGTCCACAAGTACCTGTGGTTTTCCTATGCGCGGAAATACAAAAAAAAATAAATAAGTGTAGTAGGTAATACAAAAATAAATATACTCCTGATATATGTAATCTATTTAATATTTAAGAAGCTATAATATAAATTGAAGTATATCTTGCTGCAAAAATCCAATAATTATTTAAATTTCCTTCTAATATATATAAAACACTCTTTCTTGCATTGAAAATTAATCAAATGACCCACTGGTTATAATTATTTTAAACGATTTCTTGATAGTAAAAACATAATAAAGGGGAGTAATCAAATGTTGAATCCGCTTTTGATTGGGTAGTTTGGATCTTGAATCTCGAAACTCGTATTTCGAATCTCGTATTTTGAATCTCGAATCTCGAATGAGCCTTCTGGGCTTTCGTAGTTTTCTGTTGACATCACATTAAAACTTTAATCAAAGTGCTATTTTTTTTCATTAAATTTTTTATACAAAATGTATTTACAATTAAAAAAAATGTTCCATGTAAAAAAAATTTTATTTTTTTTATTTTTTACAATTTATTGACAGAGAAGTAAAGATTAGTATCTTTAGTGTTAAAAACATGCAATGCAATTTAAAAAAAAATGACTGCATTAAACAGGTACAACACAAGACATATAGCTCTGAAGATCCTGTACCTGGGCTGGGACTACCACGGCTTTGCTGTACAGGAGGACACAGAGAAGACTATAGAGACCGCCCTGTTTGAGGCCCTCCTAAAGACCAGGCTGATCGAGTCCAGAGAAACCTCCAACTACCACCGCTGTGGGAGAACTGACAAGGGCGTCAGTGCTTTTGGACAGGTATGCTCAGTTCAACAGATGTAAACAATAGAATAGATAAAATGATAGGATGTATGTTGTATAATTAAATTTTTCTTCAGTTTTTTAAACTAAATCAGAATTTCAAGTTATTAGTAGACGCATTCTTATAAGC
Organism: Saccostrea glomerata; assembly: GCA_003671525.1. Classification (NCBI taxonomy): domain Eukaryota; kingdom Metazoa; phylum Mollusca; class Bivalvia; order Ostreida; family Ostreidae; genus Saccostrea; species Saccostrea glomerata. The sequence continues at coordinate 1,560,664 of PRKT01000031.1, forward strand.
TTAACTGTGTATTTTATATGTACATTTGTACTTGTATATATGTTGAAAATTTGATACAGGTAGTACTGATCAGAAATCTGTTTGTTAGGTTATCTCCCTTGATGTTCGGACCAATCTTGTGGAAGGGACAGGAGTTAAGATCAGGGAAGATGGCACGGCCCAGGAACGGCCAGGTAAGTAAACAGAATGGTTCCTACATTACTTAAAGTCAGTATAAAATGTCCAATTTTACAGATATTACTTGTACGTATTGAAAATTCATAATTTCTGTCACTATACATGAGTACAGGTCAATGTATCTATGAATAAGGTTCAAAATAACTATCAAAAGTGCAAACAAACTTTAATGGTTTACATTGAAATCAAATAAATAGATTGGAGGACATATATATATAGTGTATATAATATGTAATTTTCTTTGTAGGAGATAAAGCTACAGAGTTGCGGTTTTGTTACCTCCTCAATAAAGTGCTTCCTCCTGAGATCAGGTGTCTGGCGTGGGCCCCAGTAGACCCAGGCTTTAGTGCTAGGTGAGACTTCATAACTCAGAAAAAATCCCTGTTTATCGATGAAAGTGAAGTAAAATTTTAGTTATTTGTATCAAAGATGTGAATGTGTTTCTTTGTTAAAGTGATTGTTTCCTTTCTTGGCTGTAAGAGTTAACTTTTTATTATTTTCTTTGCAGATTTGACTGCAAGAAGCGAACCTACAAGTATTTCTTTCCCAAGGGTAGCCTTAATTTACAGGTATTTATAAAACATTTTTTTTTTTCATAAATAAATACTTGTTGAACCTGTATTATTTTTCCCTAAAATGTAAAATAGATATCAATAATAATGAAGTATATGTAACCAGTTGGAAATGAATGAATTTTAAAGGTGATGCAAGAAGCTGTAGACAAGCTGATTGGAGAACATGATTACAGGAACTTCTGTAAGATGGATGTCGGAAACGGGGTTGTGAATTATACAAGGAAAATAGTATCTGCTGAAATAGTGACTGTGGATGAAGGGTAAAGCAACTGCATGTGCTTTAAATGATCTTTTGTAATTGTGAAGATGTGTTCTTCTGAATTTTATGTAAATAAACTTAATTATGTAAAAACTCATAATGATCAAACATACAGCACAGAATTTTTGTTGTTATGATTGTATATGTTTTTTTTTTTCTGTGATTAGAGAAGAGGGTTACCAGATGTGTGAACTGACCATTGTGGGCCTGGCATTCCTGTGGCATCAGATCCGATGTATTGTGGCTCTGTTGTTCATGATTGGTCAAGGAAAGGAAAAACCGGAGGTACAAAACTTTATACTATACACACATTTGGTAATCATGAGAAAACTGAAATTAGTCAAAGACCAAGGGAGATAACTCTAATATGAATTGTCTTGTTTTTCTTGTACAGATCATTGATGATTTGTTGGATGTTGAAAAGAATCCCAGAAAACCACAGTACACAATGGCCTCAGGTAATTCATACTGTATAATTTTATTAATTTGAAGGGGGGGCATTGCTGAAAATATAAGCATTTTGGAAAGCTTTGAAATAACTGTCATGACATACACACAAAATGAAGGAAATTGGCAAACAGTACCTGGAAAAGCAGTACATATATAAACAAGTTGAAATTCATTTTGATTTATTTTAACATTTCCAGAACTGCCTTTGAATCTCTTTGATGCTGAGTTTGCAGCCGACATGGAATGGATATATGAAGCAGGTAAATAATATCGCTCTTGGCAGTTAAATGTAAATATTTCCATTTCTAAATTTTTTCTCTCTGATAACCCTTTGAAAGTTAGCGGAGTTGATTTCCTGATAATTCTGCCGGAATGTAAGTTAGGCAGGTCGATAGGTCAGGAGCTAAGGAGGCATAGTATGCATGCAAATCTCATGCGCATCTGTCTCTGAGTCTGACACTAAGGAGGCCAAATATGCATGAACATTTAGTGCGGCTGCCATCGTGTTTGATGTCAGTGGGCTAGGACTATTGAAATTTGGATGGGAATCCTTGTGTAATTTAAATCTATGTCTGCATTTTTAAAGTTTAAATCTACAATTTTATTTCACAATCAATATGGAAATATAAGGAATCACTGTCTAGTTAGTATAGTATGCCAGGGACATCAACAATAGTGGGAAACATGGGATAATTTATGCATAAATTATCCCATGTTTCCCACTATTGTTGATGCCCTGGCATACTATACTAACTAGACAGTGATTCCTTAAATGAATCTTATGAATGATGTGACCTCTTTTGAAAGCATTAATTTTTTTTTTATGTTGAAATGCTGCATTTTCAGAGATTATATTTTAGTACAAATATTTTTTTCTTTACAGATTGGCATGAAGAGAATATTAAACATTTACAGCAGATCTGGGCACAGCATATAATCAGGTAGGACACAAAAGTTCTTGTGGGAAAGATCATTGTAGCTACAATCTCATTTCTAATATACCTGTATACAAAACAACTGTTTAAAGCAACACTTCCATCAGTTTGAGTAATGCCTGCTAAATTTTCATGTAAAATATTTATTTTAAACTGAATTTAGTCTTTATCTTCAGTTTTAAAAGAGACATCTATCTTATAAATTTATAATCATTCTTCAGGGCATCAATGATTAAAAGAATGTTGGGGGAAATGGATAAAGCAAAGGTTGAAACAGGTACTTGATATGAAATATTTTGTTATTTGTGTTTATTGATGAAGAATTTTAAGCCAAACTATTTTGACAATGATGTGCAATAGTATAGAATTTGAAGCCTTTGATCCTGGTGAATGTTTCTAATGTATTATCTTACACACTACAGACAGTGACATTGCGCCCTGGGCTGACTTGAGTGGTCCGGTTTGTAACCAAGCTGATTGGATTGTACCAATGAAAGGCAAAGTCCACAAACCTCTGTTAGAAAGACAGTTGTGTGGTAAGAATGCTAAAACTCTCCCAAAGTTTGCTCAACAGTCAAAGTTAATAAAGATTAAAAAATGGTAGATAACCTAATTGGAAAGAAATTTTCATGTTGAAGTTAAAAACTTATGCACAGTTAAAGGGGAGTAACTCTTTCTCAGAGACTAGTCTGATGCATTTGACAGTATTGCAGTGATTTTCATTTTCCTCTTTCAGACAGTTTAGAAGACAGAATGGAGCATTATGCTAAAAGGAGGAAAATTTCTGTAGTTCAAAGTACAGAAGACACATGATTGGCTGGGATTTTAGCCAATGGACTTGCAGTATCGACTAGTCTGCTTTCTCCAAGGAATTCGTTTTTTTTTCCTGTGGTTTATTCCAAGATCTGTTTTCATTAAAACTCAAGAGGGCACATTTGAGGTTTTTAATGCTGAGAAGGACGTTTGAAGATAAGGCAATATATGAATCATAATTTGTTATTATTTTTTTAATTTGTTATTTAAACTCATTTGTTGATTAGTAAACATTTCCTACTTGATATACACTGGAAATTGGTGATGTGTCATGATGAATTTTACTCTGTGAAGTTTTGTGTTGCCAAATGATTTAATTTACATGTAGTTGTTGATTTTCTTGTACAATTTTATGAATAGAATGTTTTTTTAAAGGAAAAAAAAATGTTTGTAAAGTTACTCTATAAACCAATGCATACTTATACATTTGTGTTCATGATAACCAGTGGCCAAGATTTGTCATAGCTATTTCATGGAAGAAGTACTATTTATAGTAGTTCTTTTAGAAGGTTTACTAAGAAGGAAGCTGAAAAAGGGTGCTGTATATTTTTGCTTTAATTTGTTATCACATTTATTTTGTTAAGAATAATTTCATGACATTTTCTCCGTTATATACATGTTTGGAGATGTATAGAAGTGGAAGCGTGCCATAATGCTAGTTATCTCTTTATTTGGTGTACATGGTGTGCTATATCATATTATATGTCTGTATGTGTTATGATTATCATTAGAACCTTTAAATGTGTTACTGAGTGAGGTTATAATGCAATATAACAATGCTGTCACGGAATTATCTCTAGTCAGTGGATTTTGTCTCGTCAGTGTAAGGCTGTTTGTTAAATAATTTTAACAAGTAAGCCTTTGTTGTAATATTTAGAGGTAGTTGTTGAATACCCATCCTGCTGACTTAACTATGGCATTTGATAGTGATTATTTTGAAGAATTTAGAATAGGTTTTTATATTTAAGTAGGAATTTTAATAACTCAAAATTTTCATTTTATTTTGTTAAATACTCCTTATTACAATTTAGATAAGCTTTAAAGAAAAAGAGAATGTTTTATCACCATTGACTCATGGCAAAAATTTGCTTCTAATGTTTATGATTTTGTTATTAGATGCTGCCAGTGAGAAAGTTATTGGAGCTTTTACTGTAGGTAAACAGGAATACTCACATTCACTCAAGGTGCATATTATCTATAGTTTATATATTATATACACAGTTTATATATAGAGATGTTATTCCGCGTTACGAGGTGTGATGACAGAGCTTCCATGTCTTCTTAGTGTCTGTAAATGTTCGACCGTTGCTGCTCATATTTAACGGAAAGTCCTAAATCAGCATTGCATTTAAGAGAAGGTTTGATTCCTAATCACGTTGTTTTTTAACAAAAAATATCTCTTTTGATGATCTGATTCCAGGGGTTAAAGAAACCAATTTACATATTAGATATAAAATTATAAGGTGCAAAGTTCATATATATCTGTCTTTGAATTAATGCTTCAAATCTGCATCATGAGATGAAAATATGGATGTATTTAAAAAGGATTTTTTATATGTAGATAAAATATTATGTAGAATGTGTTGTTATGGCAATTTTTTTTTAGAATTAGATGATTGTGCCAAATATTGTATTTGTTGATGTATGTATTGTATATACATGTATATATATATAAATATATATACATATTGTATTGAGTGTTCTAGTCGAGGGTCTGGGTTTTCTCTATGTTTTCTTGATTGGAATATATAATATATATATAATTTTTTTGCACAACACTAGTCCTTAAAAACAGGCATGCAGTATGAAATAAGAATCGGAGAAAATTTTGATACATGAACTGGTACTTTATTAAAAATGTGATGATTTTAAATGATTCCATGATTAATTTTAATACCAAAGCAAACTGTTCATTATATCCAAAGTTTATAATTCTGTTTGATGCAGTTTTGTGCACAGCAAAAAAAGTCAATTTTTGACATTTTACAAATTTTGATGAGCATAACATGCAAATTGGCTTTAAACACCCAGAGATTATGCTGTTGATTCTTTTATAGAAATTTTTATTTTAATTGACTTAAAGGAAAGTCTTCGTTGAGATTATTTTGCAGGTGGATTCAGGGTATATTGTCAAAACTACTGATGTTGCCAGTGTAATCATGAAATAATCATAATTTAACCAAGTACTTGTGTGTAGAATTGTTGTGTATGGACTGCCAATTTGTACTTAACAATACAGTACATGCAATATATAGGGGTGGTTTCCCTATGAATGGTGCATATATCGATTAATGTTCAGTGAGCTTCCATTTGGAATCATCTATTAATAAAAGAAGGCTTCCATTTGACATTCACAGCAGTTAATGCCAGACATTTTTTGAATTTTTTTTACAGAAAATTTTAATGTATAGTGTTGATATCAATGGAATAAAGTCAGACAAGAAATTGTATATTGTTGTTTCTTCAATTGTTTCACCAGCATACCTTTAAAAATTATTGTGTTCAAATCCATTACATTCCTTTTCATGCAGTTACACTAATTGAATGTGTAAAGATGTATCCACTGAATATTTTTGGAACAAATTGTAGGTTGGGTCATTCAGTTGTTCCAGGGAGATTAGAATGGGTCCGTATCTTGCACAATTTTTATAACACAGAGAAAGAAGACAATGAAACATATTTTATTTCCTATTATGACTATGGCACAGTCAAAGTAGCAGTGAAAAGTTTTGCAAAGTGAAAACAATGATTAACAAACATAAATTTAAATCCAACCTCCATTTAAAGTGATGCTTTAGCCCACATTTATCCACTCAAGACATATCCTGTGAATGGGGGAAAAGTATATAAATTCTTGCAAGTTATATATTGTAATTGTGATGGCAGTTTATTACCACCCTTGTGTAACTTGTTTAATCTGCAGCAAATTCATTTCAGACATCCAAATTAACATGAAGTACAAATGAAGTAAAAGTACATGTATATAAAATAATTAATTTACTAACGAAGAAATCCTCTATTGAATATAAGTTACAGTGTATATAAATGTTTATGCTAGTTTATAGCACAAATAAAATGACACATTTTGGCACATTTTCAATCACTCAAAAATTTAATTCCAAATATGTTGGACAAAACTGTGGTCTATGCATGCAACCACATCTTACCACAGGCATCTGATGTTACTTATTTTTTTTAATAAAAAAAAATATATGGGTATATATTTTTTTTATTAAAAGAAAATAAGTCATGTCATGTGCCTGTGTATCTTACATATGTAATTCAAATCTGTTCAAAATATGGGGTGCATCTTTAACTTACATACAATTTACATGGTGAAAACTAGACAATGTAGAAATTAACCAGATCTATAATTAAAATGAGAAATAAATGTCTTGTTTTTACATGCAGTATTAAAGCATATTGTAACAATGTTTGCCAAAAGCTTTAATTTCTTTTCTCAACAATTACTTTACACTTGCTTCAAACAGCTCAACATCCCATGAATCTATAAAAAAAATTTTCAATGAATGTTCAATAACAAAAATTCTCACTTTATACAGTACAATCATTCCTTAATTAGCAAACAATTCTATAACAGACCTTGTAAAATTCACAGTGGATTTTAAGTCACCTCTTGTCAATACAACATGACTTGACAAAATGCCTGACAAGTCTTGCCCATTTTTCACATGATAAACTGACTTTTTTTAACTGCTGTGTTACCATATAAAAGTATTTATTAGATTATATGCCAAGTCTTTGCCATCTATGGAAATTGCTACTTATTGTACTATATATATTTTCTATTTGCATGTACCGGTAAGCACTATCATTTATCTAAAACTCATGTTCTGTTTTTAAAGTCAAAAATCATGGTTTGAAGGATAAGTACTGGTTTTGGGAATTTGATTTCATAGTTCAAGAAATGTTGAGTAGCTTTTGATGTGAAATTTTACATTTTCTGCTAGACACAAATTCACGGTTTGATCTTTCATGTATCAAAATAGAAACAAAAATCAAACTCCTATGAACATTAATGATTTCACACAGTAGGTAATTTTACCCATAGATAAATTTATCCTGCTATTATTTAGAACTGTTGTATTAATACATGCAGGAGAAAAAGTACACAAAATTTCTTCTGTGAGAAAAAACTTAAACATGCTAGCACTACCTAGAGTTATGGACAAAAAATATACCATAAAATATAACTGCTACCTAATTTCATGTAATCCCAATAAATGTTATGAATTCAACTTTAAGATAATAATTAAACCAATGGATTTAAAACCATACATGCATATGTTAAAAGTAAAGAAATATATCACAGTTTTTAATATCACTGCTTACTTCTCAATGGTAACGGACAAGAAAGTGTTAAAGACTAATAAAATTAGCAACAATAAAGTCTATGGTCAATGACCTAGTTAAAAAGTCAGAACGAATCCCTTGATCCATAAATATACATTCCAAGTATGAAAATATATAAGTTAAATTCACAGATACTCAACCAAACATTCTAAATAACACCAGAACATTTGTACCATGCTATGCACACATAGTGTGCTACACACATAGTGTGTTTTATATATAATGAGGTACATTTGTAAAAATCCTAAAATGAGATCTAAGTTGACTACATAGCCCTGATAGATACAGCACAAGTTTTAACTACATAAGAGTTACTCATGGAGCTACTCCATGCATGCTCAGCTCAATTTAACATTCAATTTTGTTAAAAATGTACAGTTTAACTTCATTATCTCAAACCCTGATATCGTGAATACCAGAGATAATATGTCAAAGTGATTTAGCAGTCCCAATCACTTTCTTTATGTATTTTAACCCATTGGGTATTTTTAAGTAATCTCTGTTGCATCATATTTGAGATATCAAGGTTAGACTGTTTATGTTAATTTAATTTGTACAGTAAAACATGCTTCTGACATTCTTTGCCAAGGATTTTGCTTCATTATAAGTGTAAATTAGTGCATTTATTAAATGGGATTATCCACATTATATTTTAAAACCACATGAAAGGAGAATTACTTATTTGCTGTATATTTACATCCACTGAATATTTTCTCCTTTATTTCTTAAGAAAACCTATTGCGTTAATCACTGCATGAACTACATTAGGCATGTCGCCTGTTCAGATTTCTTGATCAGTGGCAGAGTGTTTCATCAATGAAACGTATAAAGACGTTCCCATCATTAATACAATAATTAATCTTTTTAATCCTACTTTATATGATTATTTAAACAGATATAAACATAAACAATAAAATGTCTTCCTTTGTTTGTTATTACTGGAATTAACGGTCGCAGCTATTTCAGAAAAAATACATAACCCGCTTACGCGGGTTATCTAATTTTTCCGCAATGATGTACAACAGCTGCTTCCGTTAATTCCAGTAATAACAAACAAAGAAAGCATTTTATTGTTTAAATAAGCATCTATTCATTATAAATGTATACATTATAAACATGTTTTACTGTATTATAATACAAAAAAGACAACAACAAAAAATTTAAAAGATTGATTCAAAATATGAGCACTGAGGTATGTTAAAAAAGAAGAAAGATTAAATTGTCCTGTACATGTGAATAACAATTATTTCCCAGCACATTTTACCCACCCTTCTTCTAAAAGAAATTAACATTATAAGCTTAAATAAACATAAATTGACAACTTCAGCAAATTGTACTGGAGAAAAAATAAAGTATTAAATTTTTCTTTCAAAAAAAAAAAAAACAACAACATTTTTCCTGTACATAAATGAGATGTATTAATATGTATTGTCTTAAATTTGATAAAATTTCAGTTTGGACATGCATGAAAAATTTTGACTTTGCACCAAAAAATACCCTTTTGTACAGCACGCACTGTTCTATATGCTTAAACTTAAAGAATCTACATGTATTATAACATGTATAAAGTAGAAAAAATTATTTTGCATATGCTTAAAAAATTTAAAATTTTCACCAAAAACTACCCTTTGGTACAGCATACATGTACAGTGTACCTAAACAAAATAGAGTCTATAATAAGGTAGATTTGATTGAAAAGTTAGGTAGAGGGGAGGTACAGGGTGTTTGAGACTGAGTCTAAATTTCACTCCAGCTCCTCAAGGTACAGAACTGTCCTATCCTGAAGTCCAGACTCCCCTATAAGTTGTGTCAGATCTGTAAACACTGCCTTGGGGGCATTACATGCTAGCCTGTGTTCTCCCAACTCCATCCCTGTTAAATTCTCAGCAAATTTTAGCACCGTGTCCATTTTCTCTACTAACCTGAAGTACCTTTGATGTCTCCTTCCGTCCGGTAATCTAATAGCCAACAAAATCCGCTGTTCTGTCTCACCAGGCTCAGTTGGGATGTCGCGAGGTTTAAATCCCTCTTTCTCAGGAAACTCTAAAAGATTTTTATTTGAATCAGGTTGGTCAAAACTTTGACGCCTGCTGTCAGTAATTTGTTCAAAGCTTTCTCGTCGATCTCTCTTTCTCTGATCAACACTTTCCCTTCTAGTACTTTCTCTTGAAGTACAATTTTCAGATGGATCTTCTTTTTTGGAGAGGTCTATGGAGTAACTAGTTCGAGTTCTTTCACCAAGTCCTAGCGTCACATTCTGTGTCTTTTTGGAGATGTCGTCAACATCGTCGGTCGTAGGTGATGTAGCACCTATTGCAGGAAGGGGTTTGTACTTGGAGAGAGATGAGGGAGGTCTGAGTATTGGTGTGTCTGCATAAAAAAAAATTAATTCAAGATAAAAAATTAGCAAAACTTTATTGTTATAAACTATTATAATATTGTATTATAATTGTTAGCTGGTGGTGTACAGCATTACCAAGAATAATAAAAACACACAAAGTTCCTTCAATTATTGGATCTCTTAAATTATACAGGGAAAAAATAAATGAAAGGTCAAATTGAAATTTGTTTTGCTTCTAATGCACTTATGTGTGAAATAACACCTGAGAGGTTTGAAAATGTTTCTGTTGTCTTGTATCTATATGACCAAGACACAGAGCAAGAGCCTCACCAACAGCAGAGTAGGTCTGGTTTGATTCCTGCTCATGTCTTTTCTTTCTCCCACTTTTCAGTCGTTTTCGGCTAGACTTTGGGCGGGCTGTAGGAGGTTTCTCTCTGGGAGATGGGGGCCAGGATTCCTCTAAACATAACACATTGGCTTCCATCCTCGGAGAATGTGCTCCATGCTCAAAATCTAGAACAATTAGGGAATAAAAGCAATTCAACATCCGTTTCCACCTCCTTGCATGAATAATAGACATTGGAGTCTCAGACAAGTCAATTTGCACCAATTGTTATTTTCAAAGATATATTTTCAAAGATAAAAGTGCAGGCGTACAAATAAAAAATCATTCTATCCTAGTTTTTAAAATCTTAATTAAACAATATTGTGATCTCAATAAGACAATGAGGTTCAAAGTTAACTTAAATATAAACTAATAAAACTTACTAGCTTGCTGGTTGTTATCATAGGCATGTTGGCCCCCATATCTATGGTCAGGGTGCCCATGGTTAGGGGAGGGGCTGTAATGTCTTTCTGTAGGTGAAGAAACATGATGCCTCTCTGTCGGTGAAGAACCATAATGGTGATCCTCATGATGAGTAGGTGAGAGGCTGTACTGTCTTCCAAAATCTGGAACATCCCCTTTTCTCCTGGAGGAGGGTCTTTCAAATGGGGTATTGTGAGGAGATTCCTGATGGGTGGGGCTGTGAATTAAGGGGCTGTCCCTGTGAGGTCTGTAGCCCCTGTGTGAGTAAGGGCTTTCCCTGAAAGCTGGGGAGTTCCTTTGTTGGTAGGGAGACATGTGCCCTGACATAATTCCAGGAGGACTTCCATATTCTGGTGTTAACTGTCTCTCAAATACATGGCTCTGTCTTGAAAATTCATCATAATCCTCTCTAAAAAATAAATATAATGCATGGATATTTACATTCTTTGTCTCCATAAAAGAATCCCCTCTACCCCAATACTATTCATGCAAATTCTAGTCAATTAGGAATTTCTCAAATTAATACCTAAGAGACAAAAAAAATGTTATTTATGTCTTAGATTACACACAAGAGAGACTTTCTAAGACATTTTTAATTGTTTTACAATACATACAAAGATATCTTTTTTAATTTATGTATTTTCACCTGTCATACGTCTCTGGAGTAAATCCTCGCCGAGATGCAGGCCTTCCATTATCTTCACCTTCATCATTCAGCAACTGTTCTATCTGTCTTCCACCCCTTGAAGGGGGACGTCGTGCTCGAGAGCGTATACCTCGACTTGTATGGGGACGTTCTACTGCTTCCATCTATACGAAAGATTCACTTTTTTGCAAGACATAGAAAAAAGTTAACCGAATTTTGATTTTTATGTAGTGATCAACAGTCCAGTCCAATACGAAAAATCGTAATTTTACGAAATATAATAATATTACAAGAAATCGTAATATTACAAAATATCGTAATATTATAATTCTTATATTACTATTTTTCGTAATATAGTTAAATTACGGAAACTCGTAATATAGCAAATTGAGAGAGACTATATTACGAGTTTTCGTAATGCAAGACAAAATAAAGCATTGAAAGAAACTGAATGATGTTTATGGAAGTATGACGTCAGAAATACATTATGCCCCAATGGTACTAGTATCACGTGGTCATTTTGGTCAGTGACGTCTATCGAAACGTATGGAAATGCAAGAAGAAAGTAACAATGGTAATGGGTGAGTGAACATTTTGTTTTATTATTCTTATATAAGAATTTTCCCAAGGATAGGAACAATTTTCCATAAAATTTCAATGTATCCTCAAGCTTGTCACAATGGTCTATAATCCCCGAATTCCCTATATTTTTCCCGAAGTCTACCCTGAAAATCAGACCCTCATCTCAAACAACGAGATGTTACGAGAGATAACTTTTAAGACTCTCACTAGGCTCTGAATCCGCTTGCACTTCGATCAAATGCACCAAAACAAAGAAAATCCACTAACCATACATATCCACGATATCATAATGATGAAACCAGAGACATATAATCTCTGATGAAACATAACACAGAGGTTGTATCAGAAAAAAGGGAAGTAACCCTTAGAAGAGTTAGAAATTGCTTATATTACGAATTTTAGTAATATTACGATTTTTCGTATTGGACTGGACTGATCAACTATATATGCATAAAGTGTAAAAAGGTCATGCAAAACCGGGCTAATTGCGTAAAATAGCAATGCTAATTTTTTACACATACCTGTAATTCATGTCAATGAACACAAGCTGTCAACCCATACAATAAGTTCAAATGTAATGCAACGTTCTAACTTTACTACTTTTGACTCAAAGCGTGGTATCTACCATGACGACTGCTTTTCCTTATCCGCCATATTGTTTACATTTGAGTTGCGATCAATACAGCAACCGATTGGATAAAATTTATTAGCAAAAAATAACAATGAGAAAAATAAATATAATACTGTTTTCGTCAACAACTGTGATTATATTTAGATTTCTTATACTAGAATTCAAAAGTGATTTTTTTTAAACCTTAAAAAAAGAAAATAAAGAACAACATGAAACCGTACATGGTAAGGCATTAAAACTCCGGAAAACATTATTTGAAACAGTCGTACAAGAAATATTCATTAGGCTGTTCAAAGTTAACTCTTCGTTTAACGTCATATCTTAAAGACGTACAACACACTGGGGGAGATAACTCTTGCGATTTCAATTGACCGTCTGTCGATATATTTTTTACGGAGAGCTTCAGATCTGCAGCTACATGTAGTTACTCTATTTATTTATTTATTTATTTATTTATTTATTTATTTATTTATTTATTTATTTATTTATTTATTTATTTATTTATTTATTTATTCATTCATTCATTCATTCATTCATTCATTCATTCATTCATTCATTCATTCATTCATTCATTCATTCATTTATTTATTTATTTATTTATCCATTTATTTCATCCATTCATAGAATTATCCATAAAATACATGTTAAACACATCATAATCACAGTTTGCATATCTGATAGAAATAAATATAGCAAATTAGAAGAGAAAAAAATAAAAAAAAGATTAAAAAACTACAACCAACAATAAATGAATAAATTAATTAAAATAAATGAATAAATGAAATAAAAAGCGATAGATAAATGTTAACACCACATAGCAGAGCATCTTATTGTAGATTGCATGAAGCATGGATAATGGTGTAAAATAAAAATCTATGTACAAAATTTATTGACAAGATTAAAATTTAAAAAAAAGCCCAAACAGGTTGTCCCAACCTAAAAAAAAATATTGGGTTTGGGTCGAAAGAAAAGTTGATAACCTTCGTATATATAAATGACTCTCCTTATCATTTTACCGGGGTCCATGTTTTCCAGAGAGTCTGGCAGATGTCAAACTTTCCTCTTCTTATAAAAGATGAAAACTATGAAAATCATGCGGGGTCATGATCGACCCCTTTAAACACCTGCATCCTACACAGAGGCTGAATCCGAGCATATGGAGTGCCATTTTTTTCATTCGTGATTATTTTTCTTATCATTTTAGCTTGAATAGTGTTAAAAAAAATTGAACTGATTTAATTAAATAAAATTTTGCATGATACGTTCTAATGGATTAACTATCGTATTTTAGCTCCTCCAATTATTCATTATTCACGTAATACATGTTGAAGGTTTACTTGATAACAACTGCAAATGCTCGTATACATGTATCTATATTTGATTTTAATATGCCGAAAAGTTTCAAAATATATTGCGCCATGACGCACAGATCTTTTTTTACATTTCAGAACAGAATATTTTTCTTTTTTTTCATTTATACATAAAGAATTTATGTACACGATATCAGCATTCTTTTGTGAAACCTTGGGACTCAGGTGTAGCCATTACAAATGCTAATTCTTGCGTCTCTACGGCCTATACACACATGTACATTACGTACCCTTCTAGTATTACCGTGTCATTATCAACATTTATAATGACTTTTTAAGAGAAAGAGTGATACAGTGTGTTCTTAAATGTATAGCGAGCTTGAACTAAAATGTCGAAGGGATGACGTTTTCTTGAAATTTTTGTCACAAACATTAATGGTTTGTTGACTTTAGATTGAAAGAGAAGTTTATTTAATTTTAAACATAAAGTACATATTTCGCGCGAATATCATTGATATATAATTTGAAATGCTAGCGTTTTTTTGTACTTAATGAATAATGGATGTAAATCATTTGGTCTGTACAAAAGAAATTAATCCATCAGAAAAAGGTACACGGGCTTTGGAATCCACAATTAAGAATACATGTACTTATAAGTTTCCTTCAAAGATGGGGAAAACGTAAGTTTAACACATTCTTCTTTTAAATCCTCTAAAAAAATGAAAATAATATCATAAGGGAAAGTATATGCACGAATGCATGCAGATTAAACTTTGATATTTATCTTTTAATAATTTGTCGTGTGAGATAAACATATAATTCCTGCATTTTTATACGTAAAAGCCTAATCAATTTCTTCTTGCTATATATATATATATATATATATATATATATATATAGAATACAAAAACCCACAAAATTCCATCAAGGTCTTGAAATCAGACAGACAGACGAACACTATAGGGGCATCTTTTCAATAGATTTTTAATGTAATTTTTTAAAGCATAATATGTGACAAAATTAATTGCATGTCACATTCAAATTAGAAACCTCTAATGTTATTTTACCCCAGTAAGTATAAGATCGTACCATAATAAATACCAGGTCTTAAAGTTTGTTTGATCCCATTTTTGCTGCCATTTCTATTGTTCTCATGCATGCTACCTTTCATATATAGGTAAATTTTTAACTGTACAGCGATCGAATGTTTTAATCCTCCCCACTGCGCGACAGAAATACATTGTATGGTTCTATTGACCTAGAACACACAAAGTTGACCTAACCTTACTTGATCCCGCAGGAGTAGGAATTTTAATTTTAAAATGTTGTGCATTGAGGCAAACCGAGTAAGATTTTGTCTAACTGATAGGCCTATTGATTCATAAAAACTGCTAGTTTTATGCCGAAGTGTGTAATCTGACTCCAAATGTGTCAGCAAACTTTGTTTTAAGGATTCATATGTCATTGAAAGTGTCGACAACAATTTCACTGGTGAAGGAAAGACCATTTTTCTTTAGCTCCAGTAAACATCGAGCAAATCGAAAGTAAAGAGACGATAGTTTGATGAATAGTACGCTTATGAGCAAGAAAACGCACTGCTTCAGACAGGTATGTAGTAGTTTAGTTACTACAGACATTTTTCAAAATTAATCGATAAAGAATTTCAATGTTTATTTATAGAATGCACCTCGAGGATTGTACACTTTATACAGCTTATTCCAATACGCTGATCACCTTTATATCTATCGGCGTTTTCATCTACATGCAGCTGCATATGTAGGCTTTTTCAAAAATGAAAATTAAAAACACAAAATTGATATTTAATTTTTAAGTCAGGTTTATCAAATTGTTTTGTAATATATAATATTAATATCTTTCAGAGTTTCACGAGGCAAGATATTCTGAACATTTGACTTTATCAGAAGTATAGAGAAGGTAACGATTTTCTCTAAAATGTTTAATGATATGTTCTTCCAATTCATCTAACATACTAGAATATGTTCAAAGAAAGAAAAATCTTTTTGATTAAAACCATTTCTATTTTTGTTCAGATGGAAAAGAACAACGTGAAATGTTTCCTCTGTCGCCTAGAAGCTCATATGTACTGTTCAATGTGTGAAAAAATACTTTGCACAGAATGTATTGCAAAACATATAGTGATGAAATCCGTCTTCGGACATAGCATCATCAAGTACGTTGACAGGAATCGCGCGCATGTTCGAACACCACGAAGTATATCACTTCCGGATAAAACGCTTAAACCGGAAGCAGAAATAATATATACTATAAAATGTGACTACAACTGGTTGCACGACATATGCTCCCAGGGAACTGACCAATTTTGGGTGTGTGGAAGAAATTCTGACATAAAATGTCTGAATCTGAAAGGCGAAACAGTTCGATCAGTTACCATTAACGGAGATCCCCAGAGACTTGCAATAGACCACAAAGGCGAATTGTTCTATGTAGACTTTCAGACGAATTCAGTCCTCAAATTACCCGGGGTATCAGACAACGACAAAATAAACCCAATATTTTCTGCAGGTGTCTGGCAACCCCGAGGACTGGCATTTACGTTGTTAAATGACATTCTTGTAAGTCTGTACAAGCCCAACGAAAGCAAGGTGGTAAAATATGACTCCTTAAATGGAAACCTTATTCACGAGTTTCAGAATGAATGTAATGGAAAGTTGCTCTTCGAATTTCCCGGATATCTTGTAGAGAACAAAAATGGTGATATTTGTGTCTCTGATAAACACAAAGTAATATGTATGACCTCACACGGACTACTTAAATTCACATACCATGGTAATCGAACGACCTCCAGTGTAAAGAAGTTTGATCCCCACGGGATAGCTATGGACAGTCAAAGCAATATAATCATAACAGATTTCTCTAATGGTAAACTTCACCTGATCAACAGCGAAGGAGTTTTTCAGAGGATATTCTTGTCGGGAATGCTAGGACACCCTATCGGGCTTAGTATCGATGCAGAGGACAAGATATGGCTGGCAGAGGGCTGGGCCAGTGGCCTGGTGAGGGTGATCAAATACTGGGCTGAGGAGCCCTCATTTCTCATTCCATCCCCGGACAACGACAACGTCTTTGTCTAGCTAACTTTTAAAAAGTATAACATAATAGCAATTAACTGCACATTTATAATACTAGTATATTTATTACAAATATGCATGATTGTGTAAATTAAAGAAGAATATTATTTGTACTGTAACTAATGTGTAAATTAATGAAGAATTTATATAAATATATTTCCTAACAAATCATAAAACCATATATTTTGGATAATTTATATTCAAGGAATAAGATACTAGTATGTAAATGTACGTGGTATTGTTACCACTTTCTGTTTAAAATTACGGAAAATAGATACAAACAATTTTTAAGTTTGTAATAAATTAATGAAATCTCATTCAGACTGGATAGATTATTACAAAATATGTTCAGCGTATAATGGCTTTTTATGTCACAAAATAAATGTAGTCATCTTTTAAATTCAGCATATTCATTGTGTTTATTTCAGGAACTGGCATTTTTGCGTTAGTTTAAAGTACATGTATCTGGTTCATATATGTACAATTTCGAAACCTAAGATAAACAATTCGATACATTTGACTAACACAGTCACAATTCAAGCAACAGATCGACAAGTCCTTGTAAAGCATCCTTATATTTCCATTCCGATGTCTCTAAACGTTGCGCATACTCTTTAACCTTTTCCTGAAAAAGAACATCCTCGCTGAGCTGACAAATACTTTCGGCATTTGGGAGAAAACAACGATGTTGAGCTAACTCGTCATTAATAGTTTCTCTCGAGAGGTAGTCATTATTCGGGAAAACTCTTAGCATCCCGGCCTCGCTTTTTCCTGGATCAAATCTAATTGCTTCCGGGTCATGGTTGTGGCGAAACTGAACTCGTTCCAAACATCGATTTCTTTTAAAGAAATCTTCTGCATATTTTTTTCGCTTACTCTGCATTTGAAACAAATATTCATTCAAATCGAAGAACACAACTTCTTCACAAATCTTTTCTATTTCTGTTAGCTTACTCTCTTCCATGATGTGGATACCATTAGATTCAGATGTTAAATATCCCTGTTTTGGTCCGTCGTCGTTGCAAACTACTGTTCTGCAAGCTGATAAACAGCAACCACGCTCGTAGGTTACCAACGATTCTGGACGGAATGCGAAATACTTGTTTATGTTGTAAGTTACGTGAAAGAAATATCCAGATATACCAGGCAGAGGTTCTAAAAAGCAAAAGTTTAGAATCAGAAAAGTTTCTATTGCTCTGCTTCCAATGTTTTCTTCATGCCAACTTCCATCATTTTTGTAATATTCACAAAGAAAGAGAACAATATTCTTAAGATAAAACGAAGGAAAAATTGGCTCTCTACAACGATGACATCTGTACCTTTGTTCGATTTTAGGGAGTAAAACTTTGGCGATGCATTTGACCAAACGATAGGTTCGTATCTGAGGAGAATTCCTACCGAAAGAAGCAAATGCGTTCCTTTCCAATTGGGATGTAATAAATTTTATTTCAATTTTTCTTTGAAGCATTACATAAAGTAGTCCTCTCTCGTCTGCCAAACACTGAACAAGATCATTTTCAAGCTTAAAAAGATTTTTTTGCTTCAGTATTATCTCTTTGGAAAAAGGGATAAGAAAACAGATATCCACGTCAACTTCAAAAAAGTCACTGCTTCTAGTAAAGTGGTAAGTGTCTGCCGTCTTCCGTTCAAAAATATTGCATCCTGTGACTGCAAATTTCCATCCTGGTGCCAGGTTTTCAATCATACTAGCAGACATAAGACCTTTTAATACGTGTTGAATGTCGTCTGCTAGCATATCTGGACGTCCAAGCTGAAGGTCAGCACACAAGTCTAACAAAACCTTGTTTTGTTTTCTCTTCTCTTTCAAAAAGAAATCTGGATGCGCCAATTTTGGAAGAATTATTGTAAAATCAAACTCATCCGGTTGCCCAATTTTAGTATATTCTGCTGAACTGCCAGCAAGTTTTAAGTAGCTGTCCTCGAAAACCTTGTATGATTTTTGAAGACAAATCAAAGAGTCCTGAATCATATTCAGAAAAATCTTGCATACATCTTCAAATTCCTCTTCGTTCAATTTCAAAGAAGATTCCAGCTTTTGAAAGAATGATGTTCGTGTTTTTGTGGGATTGAAAAGGATGGCCCTGACATCCTTCGGTTTTTGAAGATGGGGACAACCCTGAAAGTTGAGTTTATCTTCATCCTCCCAGTAGTCATATGGCCAAACAGGTCTAGACAACGTCATTGAGACTGTTAAAAAATTGGAAAGGTTTAAAACATTGAAGAAAGATCATGCATAGATCTATGAATAATTGTTCACAAATCTATTGATACTCATCTTCATAGTATGAAAAGGAAAGAGAAGGCAAGTCACATAAATTGAAAAGAAAATAATTATTTTAACTTAGACGATCATTGGTAATATATGTTTGAGATTTATTACTAAAGTCAGGTTTGAATCATATTAATTTTTGACTAAAAACAGTATCGAAAATGCATTCGTGCTTTGGAAATCTTTTCAACTGCTCCTATGTATTTGTAAAAAGAAAGTAATTTACAATGTATATACTAGTAGTTACAATGCTTGATGAATAAGATTGCATCTTCCAAAATTGTGAATTGTGTGACACCAATGGTCAGGGTTCCTGTAGGGCGGGAACTTTACTGATCATATTCTGGAAATTCATTATTTCTTTAATAATTTCTGCTCTGTTCAGGGTATTAGAAAAACAACTAAAACAACTAAATGCGCAGTTTGGATGAGCGTTTGTCATACAGTTTAGTTGAAGGATATGGAGATAACGAGCAGTATTCAATATCAAAGTCCATAAAACAATACAAACTTGGAGCAGAGCAAACACGGACTTCCGAAACATCAGAGGTGGGATCAGGTGCCATGGAGGAGTGAGCATCCCCTGCTGACCGGTCACATCCGCCGTGTGCTCCTTGTCATGATCGGGAAATCACGGAAAAATCCGTCGTCAATTCACTGTATGAATAATGGAATAAGTATGAAAAATGTCAGTCAGCATTTGTCTCAATGATAAATTGTATTTGCTGACAAGGTCATTGTAACGACCATAAAATTTACAAAATGATGACTTAAACGAGACTGTTGATATTCTTGTTTCATCAACTTGCTTGTTAATAATTTACCTCGTTTTAGAAATTGTTCATACGTAGAGCATACTCTTGCGTATCGAATTAACTGAGATATATAGACTCCGTATGCAGGTGACGAAGGTATATTGCAGCATAAGTAAGGGAAGTTGACGATAGAAAAGTTAAAGTCATCACGTTTATCATATAGCTTGGGTATTAGATTACCATTAACGTCTTTTTCAAGTAAAATATCAAAGTATGAAACAGATGTGTCAGACTTTGCGTTTGTTGTCTTTGGTCAGAAATACATCCAAACATGAAACATATGTGGCATACTCTGTTGTGGGATCTTTTATTTCAAGTTCAACTGTTGGAATGGTGTTACATATAAACGGGCCACTTATTTATACGAATTAAAAGACTCTTATACTAACTTTCTAGTCATTGGTGTTTCCTGAAGGAGGCGTAATTAATAATCATTACTGGATACTCTTTCCATGTATAGCTGATCTAGGCGTAGTCAATTAATTTTCTTTAAAGTCCATATTTCCAAGTTTTTCTACATGTACCAAACGTGCAAAGATTATGTATCAAGGAATAACCTAATACAAATTGATCGATTGTCTGTTTGTTACTTTATGTCCCATTCGAAAACTTTTCATACATATAGTGAAATCAGCACATACCGGTGAAAGCCTTCAAATTTAATCCTTTACTTGGCACTTAGGACCTTGAATATTGAGGGATTTTTATTGTGCCTACGCCTGTCGTGACACGTATGGTGTCAACTTTGAATTTAAGGTCTCATCTGAAGGATTCACAACATTCACTCCACAATGCTGAGCGCATAGAGAAAGAACAGACGCTATCTATTTTTTTAATCGACTCAGGTCAGTCGTTATGCTGAACCTGACTTACAATTTCAAAAAGATTGAATTTAATGTGGTTGGAGCAGATCCATTCCCAATGAACCATTAGTCCTATTTGGACCTTACTTTCCTGAATAATGTATAGTGAATGAATTCTATCTAATTTACTTTAGATATTGAGACTGACAAGCATTTTCCAGACTAGCATCGATGATGCAACTAGAGATGGACATTTGCTTTGGACGAATCTGACCTACGTACATTTTCTGGACAAATAAATTTTTGGAGCAGGTACATTTTAAAGTAACTATATGTAGGTACTATTTATACGATAGTTGCATAGATGTTGATCTCGGGAATGTACACAAAGAAAAATTTACGAAAATATTTTGTCTTAAAACGCTTACTACATTGAAGTATTTTTTATATAAAATACACAATGTCTTTGTAAATCAGAGGCAATAAAGACATTATAATTATGCTTATTCTAAAATATTTTGAAAATGTGGTAATTCCATATTTGTTCAATTTTCTATAAATTTGAAAAGATGACGGTCTTTCTCAAAAGCATCATGGAACAATATAGAAAAATATATCGCAAATGCTTCATGTCTTTGATTTGTATTTAGTATTTAGCGTTCTGAGATTAAAAGATAGACCCCTGCTCCTGTTTTGTATTCTTGATCTTGTGATCTTGAATACTGTTCGTTATGTCCATATGTTTCATAGATTAGAATACGTACGTTAAGTTTCCGTTTGCTGAAATAAAACATGATCCGACATGAACAAGGTATTTTAGACACAGTAATCAATTACTTATCAAATATGTCTTCATACATATCATTGTTAACACATCTTTTATTTCCATTCAAAGTTAAAGTCATTTAAAATAATTTAAAAAATACTCACTGACTTTAGCAGTCTGAGGACACTCAATGGCAACGAAACTATCTACTTCAGTAATGTTTACAGTAACGACAGCAGTGACACAGGGAAAAAAGTTTTAGTGCAGTTTATACTTAAGTTTCTGATAAGAACCTGGCGTAAAATTATAGCGGAGGTTATAAAAAAAGGAAAACATGCAGTTAGAGATCAAATAGGAAAGATATTTAAAATACTAACGTGGTCTTCAGTAATATAGAAGTGTTTTATTAAATTCAAATGGGATCCAAAATTATGATTTTGAAAAATATCTATTTTTCATCATAAATATTCCTTATTCATGAAGTACAGTCAGTGTAATTTTATTAAATAATTTTAAGTCTTTCGATATTCAGGAGCATGCTCCCAGTTCGATCAATTTTTAAAACGAGGCAGGTTACTGAAAAATAAGTTGAAGTAAAAAGGAATTTTAACAGCCCTATTAAAAGTAAGCTTTTTATATAATGTGGGCCTTTTGTCATTATAATGGTTTTGTTTAAAGACTAACTCTCTAGTTTTGTTGCTTAATGATGTGAGCAATCAGATTGCTTGCTTGACAGCTGAATGCTGAAGGCGTTTTTTGCGTAAAATTATCACGTGAGTAAACTGATTGGTCACCATCATCATAAATTAAAAAAAAAAACAAGACAGTGTTGTTCCTTGGATCATAAGAAATATTTTATGCAATTATAAGACATTTAAGCATCTCCTTAAGGTGTATTAATTACTAAGCAACACATAGCGAGAAAGAAATTGCTTAATGAGGTCATAGACCTTATTTGTAGTTTTACCTCACACAAAGACACTGGAAATGTAAATATTACCAAATTTTGTCTTTCATTGAGTTATATTTTGGCTGTTACATACATGTACTATTTGTTAGGCCTTTAATTTTTTTTTTTACTGAATTTGAATATGGAATATTCGGTCCATAGTTGTTGTGACCGCTAAACAGGAGATGCTTACATGTACTCCTGAACTTCACTGAACATTTCAGGTGATTCGTGTTTTGTGCCCTGGTTACAGATTTGTACTGTTGTTTTGTTTACACAGTCGATCACTGTATCTTCAACTTTCTAATATGTAAATAAAGAATTAAATAAACTTGTTACATATAATCAATCGATTTGTCATATTAACAAACTAACTTTATACAGCAAAGGTGGATAAGAAAAATTAAAGGATTTTTTAAAAGCTACATTGAACATTAAGCAGAATAATATTATGTTGATCAACAAACAAGGGCTTCTCAGGAATTCTGACCACCCTATATCGTACTCAGCATCAGATTTCAGATCTGCATGGAACAAGTTATGTGGCGGGCTGGGCCAGTGGATTTGATATATTGATTTAGTAGCTACTGCAGAGCCTTCGATCTCATTTCCCCAATCAATCACCGGAAAGTACCGGTAACTATACGTCTTTGTCAGAAATGTAAAGTAAAATACATATTGCATAATAGCAAATGCACATATATTTATTTTAGTCAGTATACAGAAAAAGTGCATGATCAATGACGTTTTTATGCACCCGGATCAATAGATCCGGGACGTATATAATTTTTGTCCTGTCTGTTTATCTATCTGTTATCAACTTTAACCTTCGCCATAAATTTTGAACCATGAGAGATAGAGACTTCATATTTAGTATGCATACCCCACTAATTAAGTTCTTTCAAATGACACCAAGTTCAATGACCTTGTGACATTGACTGTGACCTTTATGCTAAAAATAGCTTTTTCAAACTTTTGCCATAATTTTTGAACCACAAGAGATAGAGACTACATATTTAGTATGCATACTTCACTTATTAAGTTTTTTCAAACGACACCAAGGTCAATGACCATGTGACCTTGACTGTGGCCTATATGCTAAAAATACCTTTTCTAACTTTGTTGCTGCCGGGCGCATATTGTTTCACAAACACATCTTGTT
This sequence comes from Saccostrea glomerata, assembly GCA_003671525.1. Taxonomy (NCBI): domain Eukaryota; kingdom Metazoa; phylum Mollusca; class Bivalvia; order Ostreida; family Ostreidae; genus Saccostrea; species Saccostrea glomerata. Next base: position 1,584,460 of record PRKT01000031.1, read on the forward strand.
TGATGTTGAATATTGTTCGTTATACCATATGTTTCATATACATGTATGCTTTTCATACTTATTATTGTAAATTTTTTGAGTAAAACAAATGAAAGATACAAATTTTTAAAATAATTAACGATTTGCTTGTTTTTAAAAAATATATTTTTGAAAGGTCTTGTCGTATTGTAGAATTTATTCTTTATTGTCTGTATTCAAACCATTTTCTGCAAAAAGTGAAAGGCGAAACGATTCCTGTTTACATTATTTTCTTGCGATAAAACCGGTCACGGTAGCCTAGTAGTAGAGCGTTCGCTTCGTGATCGGGAGGCCCGGGTTCGATTCCCGATCGCGGCGCCGCGTCATACCTAAGACGTAAACAAAGGTAGTGACTGTTCCTTCGCCAAGCGCTCGGCACTAGAAGTGAAAGTCACGGGTCTTTCGGATATGACCTTAAAAACGTAGGTCCCGTGTCACGGTAGGCGTTGGCACGATAAAGAACCCTCACTGCTCAATGGCCCTGAGTGCCGAGTATAGGTCTAAATTTGAAGCCCTTCACCGGCATCGGTGACGTCTCCATATGAGTGAAAAATTCTCAAGAGGGACGTTAAACAATATACAATCAATCAATCTTGCGATAAATCAATCTAACAATGTTATGAACATCTTGCACGTCACTTTAATTTCGTTCATTTACAAGAGCTTGTTTGTGCTCTGGTTATGCTTTTTAATTTCATTTGTATTTATCATCTAGAAAAACTTTAGCACTCTGGTCCCAGGATCAGAAAAAAAAAATTCAATCGAATTACCCGTGAGATGTTTTTTTTTTTTAAATTATCAATGCAGTCTCTATATTGCCGTTAGCAGCACTGGATGGCGCAATATTAAAGACCTATTTTTTTTATTTTGACTACCAGTATTTAAGAGATTTCATTACAAGTAAAAGTTTTTGACTTAGCTAAATATCTTTCTTGATCCTGGGACCTAATATACTAGATGTATATAATCCTGATTTCATTCAGTTTATATTTAACAATCACAGTTCAAGCAACAAGTCGACTACTCCTTGCAAAGCATCTTTAAAATTCCATTCCGTTGTCTCTAAGCGGTCCACATACTCTCTAACCATTTTATGAAAGGAAAAATCTTGTGTGAGCCGGCATATACTTTCGACCTCAGGTAGAAAACAGCGATGCTGGGCTATATCGTCATGAAGAGTTTCTCTTGAGAGGTAGTCGTTTCTGGGGAACTCTCTCAATGTCCCAGCCTCGCTTTTTCCTGGGTCAAATCTTATTACTTCCGTGTCATGATTGCGAAGAAACTGTACTCTTTCTACGCTCCAACTGCTCTCAAACAAATCTTTGATACATTCTTTTCGCTTACTTCTCATTTGGAACAAATATTCGTTTAAAGCGAAATAAACTGCTTCCTCGCACGTCTTTTCTATTTCTGTTAACTTACTCTCATCAACGACATGGATGTCTTCAGATTCAGATATAAGGTATCTGGTTTGCGGCCGGTATACTAACAACTCATTCACGCTGTAAGTCACAGGGAAGAAATATCCAGCTATGCGTGGAAAATCTTCCAAAAAGCAATAGTTCAGAATAAGAAGTACTTTTATCACTCTGCTTCCAATACTTTCTTCTTGCCAATGCTTATCGTCTCTGTAATATTCACAGAGGAAAAGAACAATATTCTTGAGATAAAACGAAGTAAATATTGGCTCTCTACAGCGATGACACCTGTACCTTTGTTCAATTTTAGGGAGTAAAACTTTGGCAATGCATTTTACCAAACGGTATGTTCGTGCTTGAGGCGAGATTCTCCCAAAAGAAGCAAATGCATTCGTTTCCAGGTGAGATGAGATAAATCTGACTTCAAATCCTCTCTGAAGCAGCACGTACAGAAGACCTCTCTCATCTGCCTCACTTTGAATAAGCTGTTCGCTTTCAAGCTGAAAATCATTCAAATGCATCAGCATTGTCTCTTTTGAGAAAGGAATAAGAAAACAGACATTTACGTCAACTTCAAACGAGTCGCTGCTCCGGGTAAAGTGGTAAGTATCTGCCATCCTTCGTTCAAAAATATTGCATCCGGTGATTACAAACTTCCATCCTGGTGCAAGGTGTTCAATCAAACTAGCGGACAGAAGACCTTTTAACGGGCAGTGAATGTCAACTGCAAACCTCTCTGGATCCTTAAGGTGAAGATCAGCACACAACTCTATAAATACTTTATTTTGTTTTCTCCTATGTCGAAAAAATAAATCTGGGTGGGCCAATCTTGGAAGAATTACGGTAAAATCAAACTCATCCGGTTTTCCAATTTTGGTATTTTCTGCGGAACTGCCAGCAAGTTTTAAGTAGCTATCCTCGAAAATCTTGTATGATTTTTGAAGACCAACCAAAGCGTCCTCAATCATCTTGAAAAATGTGTCTCGTACATTTTTAAATTCTGTCTCGTCCAATTTCAAAGAAGATTCTAGATTTCTAAAGAAAGATGTTCGTTTTTCTGTTGGTTTGGACAGGATGGACCTTACATCACGAGGCTGAAGAAGATGGGGACAGTCCTGAAAGTTGAGCTTATCTTCATCCTCCCAGTTGTCATATGGCCAAACAGGTCTTGAAAACGCCATTGGAACGAAAAAGGACGGTAAATTTTTATTCCTCGTACAAATATACC
>PRKT01000031.1:1628422-1652626 GCA_003671525.1 Saccostrea glomerata
ACATAGCACGTATAACATTTAGTAATTTCCCTTTAATTCCGTACATACTGAGTTTTTTCCAAAGCTTAAAACGTTCTACTGTGTCGAATGCTTTTTTAAAATCTATAAAGCAGCAATATAATCTTTTTTTCTTACGTAAAGACGTACTAATAATTGTCGACAGACTAAAAATTGCTTCGGCTGTACCCACCCTTGGTTGGAATCCGAATTGAGCATCTGTAATAATATCATTAGTGCTTGACCATTCAACGAGTCTATTATTCAGAATCGAAGTAAAAAGTTTGCAAAAACAACTAATTAAGCTGATGCCCCTATAATTATTTGGATCTAGCCTATCACCCTTTTTCAATACAGGAACAATTACCGATTTAGCCCATATATGGGGGAAAATACCTGATGACAGAATTCTATTAAAAAGATTATGTACAATAGGAAGAAGACATTGTTTAAATTCAATAAAGTATTCATTGATCAACAAGTCTGTTCCATGAGATTTGTCTTTTTTTTAGCTTAGATATGGCATTCTGTATTTCTTTTTCGGATATTTCGCAGTCAAGCTCTTCAAACACACACATGTCATGTAACACAGCATTTAAAATGTATACTGACACGCAAAAGAAACGCAACACCCTACTTTAGGGGGAAATAATTATGTAAAGTAAAGAATTTGTATCTTAAAATTATGAATATCTTTAATTCGGTAAACATCGCTAATTTAACGGTTGAACGATTTCCATACCATAACCGGAAATCAAGTATTTAATCTGCTTAAAAGAAATCTAAATTGCATTTTTAACAAAACATTTGGAAATTTTATGGAGTTACAAGGTTTTTTTTTACTGTTTGTCATACGTATTGCAGCAATATTTTTCAAGAAATAAAGTCTCATTTCGTTTCCCGTAACGATGCTAAGGCTACCTGAAAATGGCTTATGTACGCATTTCCATTGCTCTAGTTGAAAAATGTCAATGTCAAAGTGATGGAGAGTTGCTGATGCGAAATTTCACTTCATTACGCCTAAACAGAGTCTTACGTATCGTATGCATTAAGGACAGTTTTTGTACCGGAAGTCCATGGGTGGTTACACTGCTTTAAGTAAGAGAAAATTCGACCTAATCATCTGAAAAACGGGCATTTAAAAATGCCAAAGAATTATTCCTTCGCTCTGATCTTGATATTAATGAACCTATTGTATCGTAGAAATTAAGCTGCAATTGTTATTTAGGGCAGTCTTGCACGTTTTACTTGAATGGCTGGGAGGGGGTGTTTTAACAATCATATTTTACTTAATAAAGTAAACAGATAAACATTTAACATTTTTTTCAAATCTCTGATGTTCTGAAAAGTGAGTTTAGCCTTACTTTATTCTCTTTTGAAAATCATAAGATAAAAAATCAAACATTTGTAGATTACTGCTTGTTGCGTTTCTTTTGCGTGTCAGTATATATATGGAAACATCCATGTATCTATTGTCACATTGAAAAACTTAATTTTTTTTGACAAATTGATATTTCTCGCACTCCTCACGTAATTGCTCCCAAATATCGCAAGGCAAGGTTAACATACCCTGTTATCTTTTCTGTAAGGTAAAAAAAAAATCCCATAAAATTCCCCATTCACTGTTTACCCGGTAGCAGAACTCTTCCTTATTATATTTTGGCATGAAAAGCAAATGTCTATTCAAACAAACAGAGATTTTTGGCTAACCTGATTTGAAGCTGAAAATAGCTTTTTCACTCATTGTCCTCCGTCAGTCTGTTTTTCTATACACTTTTCCCATTTTCAACAAGTTATCTCTCTTTAAGAACCACAGGACCTATTAATATCTATTAAAACTAGCACACAACATTTTTGGGTAAAGAGAATCTTAAATTGAACTATTAAACAAGAAAAAGAGAAACGCAGAAGAAAGCTTTTAGAGGTAAATGTAGAATTTAAAAAAATAATCAGATTCTGGATGGTCCCTAGGGGTGGGATTGTAGGATAGGAATTTTATAAGAAATATGTTGAACTCCTCAGAAGCAGCAAAGCCATGATGAATAATATCAATTTTGAAGCATCATATATTAAATTATATTATTAATTTTCTTGTTCAAATCCCCAGCGTTAAGGGTAGGACCACAATAGATGTACAGAATTCATGCTCATTATGAATGAAATACAATGCACAATAACAACAGGGCCAAAGTGACTCGGTGTGAGCGATGGAACCCACGGGCCTCTTGTTATGAGAGTTCGTACTGTAAGAGTGTAAGAGCTCTAATCTACATGAATTGATCCCTCCGCCTTGATAAGAGTTGTAAAGCAAAATAAACTTTTGTGTCCTGTTCAGGTGATGCATAAATCTATATATACGTCTAAATCACTGCACTTCAGGATTTTCTTTTATTTTGTGACATTGCAATGTTAAAATATTCATGTTGCCATGCAGGGATTGTTCAAAGAAATCAACGCATCGACATTTGAATTTTGTATTAACATATTTGTCGAAATGCTCATCAAAATTCAATAAAATGCTTGAATAAATTTTATAATAGTATGTTTGTATCCTTTAAAAGGAAGCATGAGTATTTAGTATGACGCGTATTTCTGTTTTTAAATTAAAATTAAATTAAAGTACACCTAATCTAAACAAAAAGTTGGAAGGATGAATGTACGAAACTGAATAAAAATAATGAATTTTATTTGATGTCCATAACTCCCGCCTTTTTTTCAAAATGTAATTCTAATGTCCCCCCGTAATCGAAGATTTGGGGATAAATAGTTTTTGCCCTGGTCGTCCATTTGTCCGAATGTTTGTCCGTCTGTATAATTATCCGAATGTCAGCAAAAACTTTTATCTTACCTGTAACTTTTGATTGATGGAGCTTTAACATTTTTTATATTTCACATGTGCATTCCTTATGCCAAGACCTTCTTTTTGATACCAAATTAACCTTAGAGTTGACCCACTTCTGCAAAAAATTACTCTATTTTAACCTTGGCCATAACTTTTGAACACTTGGTGTTAGGGTTTTCATATTTTACATGACTGTGTATTTATCGAGACAAAACTTTCCATTGTTGTTTATATTTTTGACCCTCTGAACTGGACCTTAAAATTTCATCCATTTTTTTTAAAGGTTAATCTTCGCCATAACTTTTGAACATTAGTACTAGGACGTGACAATACCTTTCTCTGGATAACAACAATTTGACCTTTTGACCATGACCTTGGAGTTTGTCATTCTTTTGGAAAAAACTTAGTTGGATTTAGAGCCTTTTTATTTGCATGTTTATTTCCAATGACAATGTGTACCAATTATTTTGACTCTTTAACCTTGATCTTGGACATTTGCCTACTTGAAAAAAACATTAATATGACCACAACCTTGTGTCTTTTGAACTGTTCGTGCATATCTCATAAGATCTACCAAGTGTATCCATTGACACAAATCCTTTCTTTGCATGGGTAACATCAGTTTTGTTGTTTTGACTTTGGAGTTGTATTTGAGAAACTTTAACCTTCGCCATAAGCTGCCATACAGGGCATCAATCTGCGCTTCACAAACACATCTTGTTTTAAATCTAAGTCCTTAGGAAAAACGTTTTTTTTATTTTTTGTTTTCACCTAAACGATGTTAAAACTGGTAAAATATTTTAAAACACGTCTAAACCTTTTTACATTAAACTTTAAGGTTTCCTTTACATGTACTTGAATGAGGACTACTTACCATACGTAGGAAAACAAGGTGTTTTTGTTAAACACTGATGTCCTAGCTAGTATGATAGCTTATAACGAGAGTTAAAGTTTCTCACATGCATGCAAGTAAAACTCCAAAGTCAAAAGGTCAAAATTGTTGGTTTTAACAGAAAGGTCTTCTCACAATGGATACACATGTGAAGTATGAGAGCCCTAGCAACTACTGTTCAAAGGCAAAAGTTATGGCCATATTTAAAGTAATATGGAATGTTTTGTGAAATTGGGTCAAACTCCAAGCTCAAGATGTTAAATTTTGTGATACCCTAAGAAACGTCTTGTTATAAGGGAATACACATGTGAAATGTGAAAGCCATAGCCCCACCCACTTAAAAGTATGGGACAAGGTTCATTGCCAAGTTTTTGTGGACAAACAGACGGACAGACAGCGCAAAGAAACTATTCACCCCTGATTCTACGATATCTTTATTGTATCAGATTGGGTTGGGGAAATTTTTGCTTATCATTGATTGTTATTCTAGCATTCTGTCGTAGTTTTATGGAATCTGTTTTGTTGTGTTCGTATACAAATTATAATTGATTCTTTTTGGTATGTGTACTTATATTGATGATTTACAGATCAAGTTGCATTTATACAAAACTGTTGCCCTAATATTTGAAAATTATTATTAAGAAATGTTTTCTTTTTTCACGTGTTTATAGATAATGTTTTTTATGCTTGAAAAAAAAAAACAGTTTTCATCAATACTTCTTGTGCTAATAGGGGTAGTTTCTTTATATTTTATTATTTACAAATCAATTTCGAATTTTATTTTTGATTAAATGACTCATGGAAACAATAGTTTTTGCCCTGTAGTTTTGAAAATGTCCAATTTTTCAAAGTTTTCCTTTTTTCTATTTTGTTTTTTGATTTCGCTGTAGATCCATGTTTAGTTAGGAGCTAATTTTTGCTACATTGTATGCATTCTTATCTTGGTGATTTACAGATCAAGTTTGAGTTTTAATTTCTACTGTAATCTACCCATTTTCAAAAAAAAAGATTGCCCTTGGATTAAAAAAATTAATTCACGAGTAATATTCGAAGGATGTTTTACTAAGGGTTATGTTTTAACCAAATTTGTAGTAGCTGAGATCAATCATATCTAAACAATTGTGTTTTTTCATTTTCAAGATTTCATGAGGAATTGAAATACGACTCTTAAAAATTAATGGCACATATTTCAAAGGGTTATAGTTTCTGTACCTCATGCATTTTCGAAACTGAAATTCATATTCATTATTTGCACGTATCATTTAAAAGGAAAATTATAAATTTCTTCCAAATGCCACAAAGAAGGACTCTGTGACAATGGTATGATAGACATAGAATCTTGGCCCTTGTATTTTGTGTCCCTGCACAAAGTTGGTTGGTTTCCAGGCCATTTCATGGAATATATTAAAATATCAGATACATGTATTTTGATACACTGAATTATATATATTTTGGAACAATATAATTTATAAATAATCGGAATATGATCTAAAATGACACATGACAGCATCTGTACACTGCTCATGTTTTGTCAAGTTTAAATGACAAAAATGTAGTCAAGCTTTTTCTTACCAGATCCTAAATTTCTTTCCCATTTGAAACAACTTTAGATCAAAAGTTTGTTTCAATGCCCTCCAACCACACTCCAAAAAGAAACTTCATTTAAGTGAGAGTAAACTATGTATTCGTGTTTCTATCAATCCCCTGCAATGCATGGTATGTAAAAGGAAGGGTAAAATCAGTTCAGAATATTTAAGAGACTAATTCTGCAATTGTTTCTGTTTACAGCTCAGAATGCTGGATATGTACAAAAGGATCAACCACAGAACCGTAAGTGATTTTAAAACGTAATCATATTTTTTCACGTTGTTTCCTTCAAAAAGGAAAAAATTGCAGGAAAACCCAAAACGTAAGGTTATTCATGTTTCTAATTATAGCATACAACGCCGGGTACAACCAACCCCCTCCCGCGTACGGACAACAGCAACCCGCGGGTTATGGTTTCCCTATGACGAGTTCCTCTACAAATGTCGTTGTACGTGTCATGACAAAGTACTTGAAAATTCATTTGTTAATTCTTTTTTGTTTAAAAAAAAAAATTTTCACGTACACGTAAATTCAAATAATACTTTTTCAAATTTGTACGGAAAATTAATACATTGCGAGTACACATATTTATGTGCATACATGCAAAATATAACGACTAACTACCTTTTTTTTTTCACTGTGAAGGTCAACAATACCGCTGCACCCATCGTGGTTGCTGCACCAAGAGGATATGACTGGCTGGTTCCCGCCATTTTTTCCTGTCTCTGCTGCTTCTGGCCTACTGGGATCTGCGCCATTATCGCAGCCGTCAATGTAGGATGTTTATCTTCTGCATATACAGCAATGAGATATAAACCGACACGGAAATTGCATTTCTTCCAAATAGTTTAACAGTTAATACATATTTTGATGAATTTAATTTTTGAGAATTCATGAAGACATGAACTACGCCGCCTGCATGATAAACTTACATCTTCGCTAGCCACATCGTCGGAAACCCACGGGTGATCTCGTCTTTACTTATCACCCGTGGGCAAACTCGCCAAAAAATCGTCGTATGTAATTAAATATGCATGGGTCATTTGATTGGCCGCATCACAGAGTCGCGATGCGAAACAACGAATCACAGTTCACGTTACGTGTGCACATTCGGCATTGCCAAAAAAGTGAAAAACTCATTCCGTAGTTAACACAGCTGATAAATCCACTTACTGGTGCATTTTGCAGTTAGAAAGAAGTACTCCTTCATAATATCGGTCGGATAAATAATGTCAGGGACCTGTACGAATTGACTTTTATTGTTTTAAATCAAACTTCGCAGACTTTAACGAGCGTCAAAATATTTACCATAATAGCAAAGTAATAAACGTATTTTTCAAAATTGAAGAGTTCCAACTTTCTGATTGGTTGACTAAAAACAACAAATTAGCATATTTTACGGCAATATTTCAGCGAGTTTGCCCACGGGTGATAGGTAAAGACGAGATCACCCGTGCCCGTGGGTTTCCGACGATGCGCTAGCCAAGGGTTTTCAAATGATCCTGCTACTCTCCTCATATTGTTTGTGAGGAGAGGATCGGACCAGAAATCCTTGCCTTGCAGCGATATATATTTGGTACATGTACATGTGTTTTACCATATATTTTAATTATTTGTTCAGGCAAGGGCCCGGTTTGATGTTGGTGACTACGAGGGAGGGCGATCCAGTGCAGGTGTGGCTAAATGGTTGACCTTGACCTCGCTTGGATTAGGCGTCGTCGCTGTCGTCGTCTTTATTGTCCTCTATGCCGTTGTGTTGAAACAAACCGAAAAGGAATTATACGATTTTGGCTATACAACACAAAACCCGTGGTACGGGAAGTAACAACAAAACTGTTTCCAGTGGAATTCATCTTGATTGTTTTTATATTGACTGATTATTCGGATATGTCAAACAAGTAGTTCTGAGCTGAGTTCATGCACTGTAATTCATTTTTCTAAAAAAATGATAAGGTAATATCATTCATAGATAGGTCAACACCAGTATAATTCGTTTTCTTTCGTACATGTTTAGACGTTAGTTTGCTTTGTGTATTTAGCCAGTGACATGTATTTGTTTTCATCTTCTCTAAGAAACATTGTCTCCTGAACTATATATTTCATCTGGATTTAAAATTCATAGTTATGAAGTCCGAGCCACTAACATCTTTTTTTGACTTTTGTTCATTTCTCTAATATTTTTATCAATAAAGGTTTAATTAAACCATATTGTTTCGATGTTTTGAATACTATCGGAAGGGGTGATGATTAAAATTATGGTAAGAAAGACAGCGTGAACTTAAAAAAGTTAATTTTTATTTAAAAGATATTCCACAATCAAGGGAAACTTTTTTTTTCAATTTAAAGCCTGCTTCTGAATTTTAATTTCTACAGAGTATTTCATTCATTTTTTCAAGTGTTTATAAACACGAACATTAATTTTGTTGATGTATAAGGTTGCATTCCTTTTATTTAATGTTACTCAGCAGCATGTTTTGTTACCACAGAGCACGTACAAACCGTAACGTCAAACACAACGGTTCTTAAAATGTGTTCTGCCTTATCATTTTATAGCTCTTGAACTTGTCAAAAAAATCGTAATTTTAACACTTCATTATCAAAGTTTGTTTAAGCGTTTTCTTGAGAGCATTATAAAATTTAATACCGGGTATTTAGTGAATCTAGCTACTTTTTGGCGTTCTTTGACGTTATTTTTTTTTTCAAAATGAGGATATCATTCTTCTTTAGAAATCGTCTTTAGAAATTATAGATGTCTTTCATACAAAGCGGTAATATGTTACTATTTGGCATTTGAAATAATAAAACAATGATTAAATTGTACAATCATTTAAATTTCTAAAAATATGTTTAAGCACCGTATTTTGTAGGAATACATGTAACCATATATACATATTGTAGGTGCATTTCTCAGTTTTGATCTTTGCTCCTTCACCTCAGTTTAAAAGTTATTGATACTTTTGATGAATATCTTAAGGACGCTCTTAACACTACACGCTAAAGAGCTCTACTTATTGGGTAGTTTTATGCAGTTAGAGTGATCTGCCCTTAGATGTAAGATTAAAGAAATTGTTATTTACAGTTCATTACTTAACTTATTCATTTTTAAAATTTTTCAAATGTAAGTAAACAACAGTGATTTCTGATAAAAAACAGTCCGTTGTCTTTGAACATTTTTCCTGCGCAAATAAGGCACGTAACCTATGTTTTGTTTTAAAATGAATGAAAAAAGTCTCAATATACATATCTTTATATGATATATTTTTCTCTGAGTCCAAAAAACAGTTTCTATTAGTGTTTAGAGCTTCCTTAATATGAAAAATATTTATTCTCTATTCAAATTATTCCAGTTGTGTCGATCAAAATATATCTATGCAATGTCCCGTTATTTCCCCATTATTTCAAGGAGCTCACAACGGGTGTGACCGGTGTACATGGGATGCTCAATCTTCCATGGCACCTGATCCCACCTCGATGTTCCAGAGTCCCGTGTTTGCTTTGCGCCTGATTTGCATTGTTTGATTGACCTTTCTACTTTAAAAACTGCTTGTTATCTTCATATATTTCATGATAATAAAAGAAACCCTGAGAAAGTCGGAAAACGTATGAGTGACAATCGTAAAATTTCCATCGTTACATATATGTAATTATAACGGTTTCCCTTGTAAATTTTCAGGTCCAATGATGGTAAGGTTTTACGCATGGCTTGCAATATCACTTAATAATCAAACCTTTTTAGGATCTAAAGAGTCGCACAAACACCACTTTTGATGGTTGAATGTGGCATTTATTTAAGTGCATAAATGACGATACTTATTACTTAATTTAAAGAGGTATCGACTCAAGTTATTTAAATTGGCCGCAGTCAAACTTTCAGAATAATCAAATATTAAAACAGATGAAAACGTTTGCAATACAAAAAATGATACTCCTATTGTATTACTCTATTAACATTGTTAAAATAAGAGACTTTGAATACATACAATTGAAGCATTCACTCAGTGTGATAGTAACGAGTTCTTATTAGCATTTGGATTTTCACAGCATAATAAGCGCGTTAATCAAGGATCGCCAACGTTTCTAATTTGCAACAGCTATTCTCAGAATTGTCAATTAATTTTGTCATTAAATAAAAAAGATGTGATTGTAAATCACTGATGTTCCCGTATGGCAGCTTTTAACTAAGGTTAAAGTTCAATTGCTAGTAAAATTTCAAGGTCAAGACAAGATGTTATATATGCCAACTTAAAGAAAGGACGTGGCTATTGATTATACATGTAGGTTTGAAATGTGAGAGCCCAAGCACCAACGGTTTTAGAATTATTGCAAAGGTATTTTTAGCTCACCTCAACGAAGTTGGGGGAGCTTATGTAATACCCTCGGCGTCGGTGTCTGCGTCCCAGGTTAAGGTTAAGTTTTCTTTGAGCAGTTTTCTTTTTAAGTACTTCTATGTCCTTTATTGGTGAGACATACATGGAAGATGTTTCTAGTGTGTTTCATTGTACCAAACAAGTCAAAGTTTCAGATGCTGCAATTGCAGCAAAGGAATGACCAGGTTAATGTTTTTAGAGCAGGTTAACATTTTTGGTGTAGGTCTTATTTCCAGGTATCTATAAGCTCTATGTTGACCAAACTTGCGTGGATGATACATCTAAGGATGCATACAACCAGGCTTGCTTCGGATGCTGAATCTGACTTACAATTTCCGCATGAGTGAACAGGTTAATGTTTTTGGTGCAGGTCTCATTTCCAAGTTACTATGAGCACTATATATGACCAAACTTGCATTGATGATACATCTAAGGATGCACACTAGCAGGCTTGCTCCGGATGCTTAATCTGACCTACATTTTCCGGATGAGTGAATAGGTTAAAGTTTTGGTGCAGGTTTCATATGAGCTCTATAATGACCAAATTTGCATGGATGATACATCTAAGGATACACATTACTAGTCTTGCTTCGGGTGCTGAATCTGTCGACCTACATTTTTTTGATGAGTGAACAGGTTAAAGTTTTTGTTGCAGGATTAATTTCCAAGTAACTTTGAGCTCTTTAATAACCACACTTGCATGGATGATACATCTAAGGATGCATACTACCAGTCTTGCTTCGGGAGCTGAATCTGTAGGACCTACATTTTTTTTGATGAGTGAACACGCTGAAGTTTTTGGTGCAGGATTCATTTCCAAGTAACTTTGAGCTCTTTAATAACCACACTTGCATGGACGATACATCTAAGAATGCATACTACCAGGCTGGCATCGGATGCTGAATCTGATCTACATTTTCTGAATGAATGAAAGGGTTATTTTTAATGCAGATTTCATTTCAAAGTTTGCATGGATGATACATCTTATGATGCACACAAATGGACATGCCTCGGTTGCTGAATTCGACATACATTTTCCAGATAATGGACCTGGTAAAAAATTTTGGTGCAGGTACATGTATCTTACCAAGAAACTATAAGGCTTTTATAAACCAAACTTGCACGAATGATGCATCAAGGGATGGAAACAGTGAGTCTCAAACTTGCTTTAGATGCTGGATTTTAATTACGTTTTCGTGATGAAGAACTAGTTTGAAATCTTTAATATAGGTCTTTTCCAAAGTATCAGATCAAAATTGCATAAATTTTGCATTTTTGGATGTACACATTTTGTTGGTAAATTATGTGACTTTTCCTTCAGTTACTTAAAGACAACATTCGTTGAAGGGAGCTCTGTAATTTCTGATTACCTATGTTGCTAAATGGATCAAACCTCAAAAAGGGGAATTAACGCCTTGGCATAAAAATACACATGTGATGTATAAAAAGTCATAGTTCCATCTATCCAAAGGTGTGGCTTAAAGGTGCATGGACACAGATCTTAATTTATTATTCTCTGTATAATATCACGACTTTTATATTTCAATAGTATTTCACACAAAGTTACATTAAAAATCTTATTTCATCTAAAAGTTATTAAAACTTCAAATTTTTGGATGGGTTTGATTGACACATCCTTGTACTCTCACAAATTTTAATTTTATTCTTAATACTTATAGGAAAGTGGCAATCTTGTTGTTGTATAAATGAAAAATAACCAATCTGTGTCTATGCACCTTTAAGTCTTTTAAAAGTAGTCAAGCTTCAAAAAAAAGTTCAAAAGATCAAAATTGTTGGTTTCCATGGGAAGGTCATGTCACAAAGAATATACCTGAGAAAAATAAAAAGTTTAACCTTTATAAGAACGGCTCAGAAGTTAATACCAAGGTTTTAAGTCAAGGTCAAGATGTCAAAAACATTTATATATAAAGAAAGATCTTTTCACAATGTATACACATGTGAAGTGTGAATAAAGCCCTAGCACCAACTACTGAAGTGAAAAGTAATGTTAAAATTCGACAATTTGTGCATAAGTGGGTCCAACACCGAGATCAAGATCAAGAGGTCAAATACGATTGTTGGTACCTAACAAAGAGTCTTGTCAGAAGGCATATGAAATATGAAAGCCACTGCTTCAACCTATCAATAATTATGGACATTAAGGTTTGAGTTTTTAAGGACGAACATGATAAAAACCAAATAGATATCTCCGAATCTTTGATTACAGGGGCATAGAAAAAGCAATGTATACAAAATTTTGATCATCACGTGGCATTTTCTTAAATTGGTGAAAATTCATGAAAACATGTGGATAATTATATATTTCACAATATTACAAATATAATTTTATACGCAATACAAAATGTAATTCAAGATCTACAATGATCACATATTCGTGTAAAATATTTTTATAAGGACAATTTTCTTGGGCTGAATTAGGAGATGATGCTTTTTAATTGTTTTTGTAATTGAATAAACAATTAATTAGAATATAAACATAGGTGAAATAGATGACAGCAAAATTTGGAAAACCCCACCTATAGTGCGCTAGTGACGAATTCTCATTAAAATTTGGTTTCCCACATCATGATATACAGCTGTAGTGCGTAAATCTAGGATGAACAATGCTCGTAAATTACAACAGATTATGAAATGTTTTACATATTTTAAGGTATTTTCACCAATTTTAGAAAATGTCACTTTTATCGTTTGTCGGGTCTTAAGGAACAGAGGGCCTTGTGTAGACCTGTAGATGTGAGATCTATTAATAATTTCTATTTCGCGTTCCTTGGATGTTAAACTGCTCTCAGTAATTGTCAATTTACGAATTATGAAAACAATCAATTGAAGCGTATCAACATGTACAATGTATATTGAATTTCCATCAAACAGAAAGCAGGCATGACGACAACAAATCATTATAATAGAATTACATAATTTTGAAAATCCAAATGTTAATTTGTAATAATATAGAGTAACCAAACAGTATAAAGATAAGCTGATTTAAACAATGCAAATCGAAAGCAGAACAAACACGAACCTCTGAATGCATCAGAGGCGAGATCATGTGCTATGGAAGATTAAGCATCCCCTTTTCATGGTCTGGTACATTATCGACGCAGGCCAATCCAACCATAGTTGGAACCCAAGACCTTTCGAAAAAAGGGGTGATTATAATGCTAAAAGGATGGTTAACAATGGAAAAAAGTAGAATCTGTTTTAAAGTTACCTTTAACGCCTTTTTTTTTAAAAGGTGAAAATACCAAATATTAAACAGACTCTGTGGCCTTTTTTTCAAGTTCAACGGGAAGTATCGAATAGACATATGAATGATAGAAACTCTCATAAATTAATTAAAAGCATGTCATCGATATATCTTAATGTCGAGTTGAAGATCATAACAAGTGTTTTCTTCTACTCGTGTAGAATTTTTAAAATAATTCTGGTTCACAAAAATACAACAAAGGCTAACGAGGGGGCGCAATTGGTACCCATGGTTGATGTACCCAAGCTTAAATACTAGTACTTGTGTGTGCTATGATTTTTTTCAACAAGAAACTTTTTGCAAATGACCGGTGAAATGATTAGGTAATAAACGAGTTCAATTTTAATTGCAAAAGTAGCTGTCTTTGATTTCAAGTAAACCTGGACTTTAATTTATCACACAGAATAGTTACATGTATGCTAACTGAGTAACTGCTGAAAAGATAAACATGTGATGTACTGCCTCTGGTAAACATTTGTGATTTCTTTTCTTTAAATTTTGAGTTTAAAGTATCCACATCTGATTTATACCACTTCTCGAATATTTTTTTCGTAAGTGACTTCTCTATGTTTGTTGATATGCTAGTGAGTAGTGTAGAAAAAGGCTTGGAAGAACATTTAACTCTGAGTCTCACTATATGTATTACCGGTCACGGTAGCCTAGTGATAGAGCGTTCGCTTCGTGATCGGGAGGCCCGGGTTCGATTCTCGATCGCGGCGCCGCGTCATACCTAAGACGTAAACATAGGTAGTGACTGTTCCTTCGCCAAGCGCTCGACACTAGAAGTGCCGAGTATAGGTCTAAATTTGAAGCCCTTCACCGGCATCGGTGACGTCTCCATATGAGTGAAAAATTCTCAAGAGGGACGTTAAACAATATATAATCAATCAATCACTATATGTATCATTGTTTGTAAAGGTTTGTATGAACTTAAGAAATCAAGTAAAGGTATGGACATTCAGTTTCATTTTGATTGTTGTATATATCAAAAATTATTTTAAATTGGCATATGATTTTGAATAATTTTCTCCTTAAAAAGGAAACTGTTTTATTTCAATTGTCAATTTTTTACGAAGTTTTAAGAAACATGACATCCCAAAAGAGGAGGAGAATGTACAACTGTTAATTATACTATTACTTACTATCACTTAACCCCATCGATATTTATTTCCGGATAAAAGATATAATAGTGAAGCGTACAAAGAAAGTTGACATGATTTTGAACAAGCATTTGCCAGTATATTGAGAAAAATGTTTTGCTTCAGAGACACAATTTTTGGATGTTTACAGTTTTAAAATACATTTACTGCGTGTGCTAATTAGGAATTCCGAACAAAGATGTCCAGTGGACAAAAAATAGAAGGAGATCTTGAGTATAAATGTTTATTACTTGTTGTTGAAATACTAATAAAATGTAAAAACGAGAAGGGTGAAATTAACATTGATTTCATGACTGCTGTGTATTCACAAGTATAGCTCAAGGATGCATATACTTCATATCTACAACAAATTCAGTTAGATTAAGTTGATTGAAATCTAATCATTTCGTAGTATAATAATTTTTATTAAGAAGAAAAATGTACTTTTTTGTTAGAAGACTGTCATACTATTTTAACTAATATACACTTGCTTTGCATCGTTCAAAATATTATTACTGAAAGGAATCGGTATCCTTTACTTTCATTGTTCATCACAACGATGTGACTAAAAATGTATTTAAAATTTGGTTTTAAGAAATTGATGAATTAACCAATTTATTTACAAGTGCATTAAGAATTCTCTATAAAATGTATTTATCATATCATTTGCTTTTTTGATATGACCATTCAACATTGACAGATGATACTCTCATGTGTCATCAAGAACCAATTTTGACCAGGACATTTTGAAGAAAGCGAGCGCGACTCTTGGTCATTAGCAAATAATGAAATAAGTTTGAGATTTATAAATTCAAATAGTACATCCTCGAACTGCTGCACTCTCAACACTGTTAGGGTCAAATGCAAATAAAACCCAAGAGACAAATACTCAGTCTCATTTTAAAAAAAAATGGGTAAAATTTTAAAACCTCCTTATGTAACATATCAAAAGTTACGTGTAAGGTTGACCTATCCCCAATAAACTCGATTAAAATCCCATTATATTCCCAATTTTTAATTTCTTCCTTGTTGATAATTCTGTTTGAATGGCGTACTATTATCAGTTATATTTGAGTTCCGGAAGCGGACGTCTTGTTTATTTATCAATAAATATGAATGAATGTGCTAGAAAAGGTCTACACGGATAAAATTTTATACCTGTAATGTGTATAATTAAAAGAATTCTTCAATCAGATCTCTGTATTTTTTAAAATGCCTAAATTTCATAAAAAAACTATTATTGTTAGCACTATTTCAGCATACAAAACGGGGTACAACCAACTTCCTGCTTATGTCCTGCAACAGTCCGCGGGTTTTAGTTAAGAATTTGCCCAACGATAAACCACCAGATAGCTTTATGAATTAAATTTTACTCCATAGATAACGCATGTTCCTACACCTATTGTTGTGGTCGCTCCAGCGAGAGGAAATGACTGGCTGGTTCCCGCCATTTTTTCCTGTCTCTGCTGCTTCTGGCCTACTGGAATCTGCGCCATTATAGCAGCTGTCAATGTAGGATTTGTATCTTTTTTTTAAAGCAATATATATGAAGAGAGATAGACAACGCACTTTGAAAAAATTACGCTCTTTGAATTTTTTTTCAAAGTGCGTTAAAATTAGGACAAAATCAACGCACTTTGAAAATTTTTTCAAAATAAGTTAAATTTGGGACACACTCAACGCACTTTGAAAAAATATTTCAAAGTGCGTTTAGAGTGTACATACTAGTAAACAGTTTTTACCTTGGGACATATAACGCACGTTGAAAAATTGATGTATAAAACAAAAAACTCTATACTTAGATTTCAGTAATTGAGAGAATCAACTTTTATTAATTATATCTTTCGAAATACATTTTAATTTACATGTATTCATTTAACCTCATTGGGAACAAAGAGAAGGCGAGTAGAAGGTCTCTCAGTCCAACTCTTTTTTATATATATACTGAACAAAAAAAGAAACGCATAATCAGAATAATATGAAATTCTAAGTTTTCAGTTTAAACCTTATATTGATTAGCGATTTTAGACTGTGTTGTGATAAAAATCAATGTTGCAAATTGAAAAGTCAAGTTGATGTCATTTTCATTGCCCCCAAATTCAAGGGGATAACAATATGTACTGTGCAAAGTCTCAATGCTAGTGGGTTTCCAATGTACGGATATCGTGGAGGAATATCATCTCATTTCAGTCTCTTGCGAACAATTTATGCATTTTTCATGCTGGTTTTTTCATCCAGCAATTGTAGCAGCAGTTTTTACAGCAAGTTCTGAATCGCATGAGGTAATGAAGGGGGGGGGGGGGGGGGGGGGGGGGGCTGACGGTCATGCCTGGTTGTGGTTACCTGCGGATGGCCAGATAGTGGTCTTTAGACGTTACTTTTAAGGTTGCAAAGCCCAATGATTTATTTCAAATACAATTGCAACTTCCTGTTGCGTAGCTCCACTTAGTATCATCGTTAGCCTGGTTGTATTCATCTTTGTTTGGGCGTGGCACTGTAGTATCAACACTGCAATCAAATCTTAAATATGGGTTTAATAGAAGTGATAAAAGTTTCCCTAAATCCAAAATATCAATGAAAATAGACATCTGATTTAGAAGAAATCATGAAAAACGCTACTTTCACAAACATGTTTAATCAAGGGAGATAATTCAACACTTGGGTTTTAAAACCCCATGTTGTCTTTTAAATAGGTCACAGGTATCCAATGATATAAAAAATAGTTGTTTCAAGTACATTTTAAAAATTTCTTTGACGAGTAAAACAATATGCGTTTCTTTTTTTGTTGAGTATACATTGTACATAGTCGTAGGTAGCAAATTCAAAGTGGACATCCCCCTCAAAAGCAAGCCCCGATTTTCAATGCATATATATCTTTGCAAAACATTTGAGTTCCTAAGAACCCCCCTCCCGGTACCGATGCTTATGCTACACCCAAATATATGTATATGCATAACTGGTATGACGTTGAAAACTTTCAATAAATATTAGTTTACATATAAAATGCATGCAAATTGCAAAACAATAAACATTTCAGAGAGATAGAATTTTCAATGTTAAGTATAGAAAAATCAAAATCGCTCACTTTCACATCCTGAAGTGACCTCATCACCAAAGAGTTATCAAACAGTTTCAATTATTTATCAAACCCAAGATTTGCAAAATATTGACCAAGCCCTAAATATTATTTTCAAAGTGCGTTATTTAATATGGTCGATATTAACGGACTTTGAAAAGAAATTTTATTTTATCAAAGTGCGTTGATTTGGTTACCAATTTAACGCACTTTGAAATTTTTTTTCAAAGTGCGTAATTTTTCAAAAAGCGTTGTAAGATATGCAGATATAAATTTCAAGAATAACTGCAACAAAATGTTAGTTTCTGACATAAATCCATCAAAAAGGCTATACATCTTAAAGGTAAGATCGCTATTATATTCACGGTATACTACGGACATTGAAGTCTTACTACTTATTCAGGCAAGGTCCCGGTTCGACGTTGGTGACTACGAAGGAGGGCGTTCCAGTGCTGGGATGGCCAAATGGTTGACCTTGACGTCGCTTGGAATCGGTCTCATCTCTATGATCATCTTTATTGGCCTCCACATAGTCAAAAGAAAAGAAATGGAGGACCTCAACGACTTCACAACACCCACGGGCACAACAACGACCCCGTGGTACTAAAACTAATTCTAAGAAATTTTTTAATGTCATGTAGATTTCATTGATCATTAATGTAAAGAATTGTGAATTGTGATAATACTCTTTCATTCTTTTCATATTTAATGATAATAAACTTTCTATATTACAATAATCTCTATTTTCTGTCTTCTTTGCATTGGTAATAGGTTTTCATTTATGTTTTTATAGTTTATACTGAAATATAATCATGCATTTCATTGCATTGCGTTATTCAAATTGCATACGTAATCATCGTACATGTGTAATCAAAGTACTGAAAGCACTCATGGGAGTTGAACATGGTGTAAAATAAAATCTTTGATCGGGAGGTGTGAACAATACATGTATTATTATTTCAAATACAGACAATTGTTTCAGATTTTTTGAGTTGCAACAATCTTGAGAAAGACATTCAGTGACATTGAATAGCAAAAAAATGCATGGGCCATAATGCTTGCCTGCCCACATTAGTCCCTTTTTATACCCCCTGCTTGAAAAGCGGGAGGGTATTTATAAATCGGGATTTCCGTCCATCTGTTTGTTATGCTTTAGGTATATCCATCTCTTATCCGCAACTCCTCTTACACAACTGAACGAAATTTTCATAGAATCTTTATAACATATTGCCGCTGTGCACCTTCTATTACTTTTCCATCCTACACATATTTTGGGTTTCCCATTGCAAAATATGGACACTGCCATTATATTCATATTAGAGGCGGTTGATCATTTATGTAATTCACTGCGCACAGTCTTCAAATTTGTAATATATTTTTCCTTGGCACCTTTACCCATGTGTTATGAAAATTTCAGTTCCGCAGGAATAATATCAATGTTAATAAAATGTGGATTTTCACACAGCATCCTTTAAAGAGCTAACAGGTTTGTTATTTAAAACTTTTCTGTGAATAAAAATGTATTTCAATTACACTAACATTATACATGGAGTATGTCAGAACTTAATCTTTTTTAATATTGTGAAAAAAAGCAATACTACATGTAACATGTGTAAGTTAAAAACAATGACCAAACATAAAAACAATGGTATATGTGAGTTTGTATGCGTACAAATTATCTGGTATATATGTAAATGAGGTTTTCCCTTTTATTAAAAAAAATATACTTAATTTTGTTGTTTTTGATCGCGATTTTACGAAAACATCGGTGTCCGTTTTTGGTTTTAACATTTATAACAGAGTACTAGAATTACTGCTTTTGGCAGGTGATATTGCTCATTTAGTAATAAATACGCATGTTTCCTAAAGGTTTTATGCATTAATGAATTGATTTAAACCAAGAAAATGTTCATGAAAAGGTTGAATAAATTCTGTGCACCAGTATAGAGAAGCAACTGCTAAAAACCCTGGACCGTCGGGCGTCGAGAAGACTAGATTTACCGCTTGCCGTCAGTATGTAGAATTGTCGTTCGTATCTCTTTCAGTGTATCACGCTACACTAAAAATGAGTTACATTACGAAAAACTTTTGAGGTTCTTTATAATTTAGTTTTACTTTGAACGAAATCGAATATTCAAAATAAGATTACTTTATCATTACATTTCAAATTATAAAAATTAGATCAATTCAGGAGAAAATGCCAGATGTTTTATAGCGGCCGCCAGATAAATTATGTGGCAGCCGCTAGATATTATATAGCGGCCGCCAGAAAAATATGTGGCGGCCGCCAGATGTTATATAGCGGCCGCCAGATATACAAGTGGCTGCCGCCATAAAAATTATGTGGCGGCCGCCAGATATATAAGTGGCGGCCGCCAAATAATAAGTGGCGACCGCCACATAATTATCTGGCAGCCGCCAGATAAAATATTTTTCGTACGTGGCACCAACGGGCTTCCGTATTATATCACTTTACCCAAAAGTTTGTGTGTGTGTGGGGGGGGGGGGGGGGGGGGGGACGGCCTTTCAATGAACATTTTCAATAGTAAAAGTTATGTTTGAATTACGTGCCTGAATTTATTTTATTAAAAGAAAACAACTAACGCCATGTGTCTGTGTGTGCATGCCTGAACACTATCCATAGAAAGACTTAGTATTGTACACCATATTTCCTACAAATCCATATAATTTTCTAATAATTTTCTAATTATTTTAATAGTGGGTGAGAGTTCATTTCAATAACAAACATAAATAGTAACCACTATTGAAATACGACTACTATTGAAATAATTATTTCAATAGTGGATGAGAGTGCATTTCAATAACAACATAAATAGTAACCACTATTGAAATACGACTACTATTGAAATAATTATTTCAATAGTGGGTGAGAGTGCATTTCAATAACAAACATTAATAGTTACCACTATTGAAATACGACCACTATTGAAATAATTATTTCAATAGTGGGTGAGAGTGCATTTCTATATAATAACCATAGGTTTCAACCACTATTGAAATACGAGCACTACTGAAATAAGTATTAATAGTGGGTAAGAATGCACTTTACTATGGTAACCATAGGTTTCAACCACTTTTGAAATACTACCAGTATTGGAAGAAAAGTTTCACCGCGTCAGCAACTTTTGAAATAATTATTTCAATATAATATTGGATTCATCGTTCAAAGCACTATTGAAATCAATAATTTTATCCATATTGAAATATTTATTTCAAAAGTAAACATTAATTCAATAGTGGTTGCAACCTATATTTGTTATTGAAATGAATCTCATCCACTATTGAAATAATTATTTCAAACGTAGTCGTATTTCAGTAGTGGTTGGTACTGTCTATGTTTGTTTTTGAAATGCACTCTCAATCACTATTGAAATAATTATTTCAATAGTGGTCGTATTTCAATAGTGGTTATTACCTATGTTTGTTATTGAAATGCACTCTCAACCACTTATAAAATAATTATTTCAATAATGGTCGTATTTCAATAGTGGTTTCTATTTATGTTTGTTATTGAAATGTACTCTCAACCACTATTGATATAATTATTTCAATAGTGGTTGTATTTCAATAATGGTTATTATATACCTATGTTTGTTATTGAGATACACTCTCAACCACTATTGATATAATTATTTCAATAGTGGTTATTACCTTTGTTTGTTATTGAAATGCACTCCCAACCACTATTGATGTAATTATGTCAATAGTGGTCGTTATTTCAGTAGTGATTGCAACACCGCATATGAACGTGATATTACTGTGTTACTTGGTGTAAGTCCCGCCTTGCCAAAGCACAAAATGTTATAAATACAAATAGCTTTAAATTGTGTTTATAAAATAAGACTTCTAAAGCTTTTGACTGACATTTTTTTTTATCAATAATCACTATGATTATTTCATAAGGTGAGACAAAGAAAATAGTAAACATTTATCGTAAGTTTGAGGACAACATGTGCTTTGTCGGACCCAAGAACCAAACTGTCTGCCTTCGGTCTAACGGCCTCAGACAGACAGTTTGGTTCTTGGGTCCGACAAAACGCATTTTGCCCGAGAACATAGTTAATAAATGTTTTGTTATCCCTTTCATTTTATGTTTTTTTTGACAAACATTTATTTTGTTCTGTCTTCCGTAATGTAACCTCAGGTCCTTCACTTTTGATCATCACACCAAAGAATAAAATTGTGATTAAACTCCGCCCTTTCTGTGACGTAAGCGGTCCAACATCTCATCGACCGGTCCATGCAACATCTCACTCGATCTGCGGTCCAACATCGATTTTTTTTATCCCCGCTCAGCAAAACATTAGAAATGTTGGACTTTTTACGTACAGGTTTGTATAGGAACACATTTTTAAAGGTATAACAATGATGTTTATGAGATTATTGGAACAAAGATTACAAAAAGGTACATTGATAAGAAATAATTAAAGTTACCAGAGAAGTCTTTCAGATAATAGATTTTTCAAACAATGATAAACGTTTGTTGGAATGATTAAACAGTGAATATTTTCCGAATTTATTAACTTGAGACACCATTCATATGTAAAGTATATGATTATGAAATAACCCTAATGTGACTTTGCGGCATCCATTTGTGCACATGCCCCATTGATACATGTACTTAATGCCAAAATAAGTTTTTGTCCCATTGTTTTCTTCGATGAAAAAACTCATTGTCCCCATAAGAATTGAAAACTTTGTCATTCTCGTTTGACAGTTGTATTTCAAAAGATAAATCTTTTATTATTATATATTCAACTAAAATCACATTCACTTGTTGCAAAAGATTGAGAATTTACGTCGTATTTACGTCGTCTCAGGTATTTACTTCCGGGTAAACGAAGATCAGTGAAGCGTGCGAAATTTTGTTCAAGTCCATTGATTACAGATCAAGGAGTTCATGTCAGAGCACAAGTTTGGAAATTTACAAAGTATATTGTGATTGTTATTCAGAAAATCTGACCAAAGATGTCGAGCGCACAGAAATACGAAGTAGATCGTGAGTATTGTTATTAAAGTTTTATTTACTACATAATAAAAATATTAGTTAATACTTAATTAATTTTAAAAACATAATTCCATTAACAATTAATTATACAATTCATCAGCGAAAAGGCTAGTACATGTACTTCAGGTAAACTAGTAATTTAAGTTGAACAAAAAATCGAATCTTATCAGTGTCTTTTTAAAGTAAACAATTACAGACTTTTTATCACAAGCCTAGTTAACTTGATGAATAACTGTACACACATTGTGCCAACATTGACCGAAGTCGGTAGACAGGAACTTCTCGGAACAATAGCGTAACAAGAAATCAAATAATTTAAAATATCAATCAAAACTACGCAATTAAATCACGTCCAAATTCAATGTTTTTCTTCCATTTTCCTGACTATTTTGCGAGAGAATAATAATGAACGATTGCGCTTTTCTCCTCGGGTATATTTTTTTTTAAATGTAAAAGCGAATTTCAACTCATTTGAGTAAAATTGAATGCATAAGCATAAGCATCTAACAATGCTTGAAACAGTCATATGATGTCAATAGTTTAAAACAAGGTGCGTTGTGGAAAATCCAAATGCTCCCGAGTGTAACTCATTTATGAAACATAGGTAATCAGAGATTACAGAGCTCACCTCAACGTGTGTTGTCTTTAAGTAAGGCAAATTAAGTCACACAATTAACCAACAAAATGTGTACATCCAAAAATGCAAAATTTATGCAATCACAAGATGAAACACACCCTTTAAGTCCGGCTTAATGGTGGCTTATAGGTCCTTAATGGTGGTTTAATGGTTGTCTTTAAGTCACCATTAAGTCACCATTAAGCACCTTTAAGTAACATTTACACCACCATTAAGTTACCATTAAGCCAACTCAAAGTCCTTAATGGGTGCTTAAATGTAGCTTAATGGTAGCTTAATGGTGGCTTACAGGTCCTTAATGGTAACTTTTAGACCACCATTAAGTCACCATTAAGCTACCATTAAGCTAGACTTACAGGTGCTTAATGTCCAAACTCCATTAAGCTACCATTAAGCTACCATTAAGCCACCATTAAGCCACCATTAAGTCACATTACGCAGTCGATAATATTGTTTATATGGGTGAAAAATTATTTTTATAGTGATTTGTTATCAATATTATAAATGTAGAGTTCGCTTATATCTTGATTTGGTAAAAATAACGAAAAAGAACGAAATTCAAATTCAAAAAAAAAAAATCGCCGCAGTCGGTGCGCGATCCCATGACCTTAGGGTTGCAAGGCAAACGCCTTATCCTAATATTAGGCTATCGCTCTCTTGATAATGTAATGAAAATATTGAATATTTAACCTTTATTTTTTTCAAAATTTGTTTGGACTTGTGTTGAACATTTCCAAAAGTCTTGAATATTGATTTATTAATCAAAATATAAACAATTTTATTTGTGGATCTTAACACATTAATAAATATTTCTACACTGAGTTCGGCTTTTAGATTGATGTAATGTGATTGAGTTCTTCGCTCTGTTATTCGAAAATTTTCGAAATGTAAGCATTAAATCATGATTGAAAATAAATTAATTATAGATAAAACACAAAAGTCTATCATCGAAAAAGAAAGAGGAAAAAACAGATTCTACTATTATTTTTAATATACTGCGGATATTAACGGTTTCTGTGTCAACAATTTAGTGACAATCCTCGCGTAAGAGTTACCTGGTTAATTACGTTTGCAAAAACCTTTTTTTAGAATATCATATTCAGTTTCAATTCTTTTTGTATCACAATGGGTATCAAAATAATTGACTTTTTACGATGAATAATAATATTTAATTTGTTATATGCTTGCGTTAAATTTAATTTTTTAAAAATAATTGATCATTAATAAAAATCTGTCAGTGTACGTTGTGTATGTATAGTTTCCTGTTAGTTAACCGGGGACGGGGGGACACCTAATTAAGGTCCTTTGTCTGACCAGTCGGTTTACTGTACACTGATCATCTGTTAATCTTACCCCCTTTCTCAATGTGTATA
>PRKT01000031.1:1663140-1680736 GCA_003671525.1 Saccostrea glomerata
CCCCCCCCCCCGTGCTCCCAACGTTCCTGTATTTATTTTATGAAAAGAAAACAAATAATGTCATGTGTCTGTGTGTGCATGCCTGAACACTATCCGTAGAAAGAATTGTACGCCATATTTCTTTCAAATCCGCTATATACCTACAAACCCTATATATATATGTGTGTGTATATATTACCGTGATATTGCTCTGTTACTTGGTGGCAGTTCCGCATTGCCCATGCACAAAATGTCATACAAATAGTTTTTAATTGTGTTTTTAAAATAAGACTTCTTAAGCTTTTGACTGACTTTGTTATCAGCAATCATCATGATTATTTCATAAGGAAAGAAAAAGAAAATAGTATACATTTATCGTCTAAGTTTGAGGGCAAGATGCGTTTTACCGAACCCAAGAACCAAACTGTCTGCCTGAGGCCGTTCTGGGGTCCGACAAAACGCATCTTGCCCGAGAACATAGTTAATAAATGTTTTGTTAGCTTTTGACTGACTTTGTTATCAGCAATCATCATGATTATTTCATAAGGAAAGAAAAAGAAAATAGTATACATTTATCGTCTAAGTTTGAGGGCAAGATGCGTTTTACCGAACCCAAGAACCAAACTGTCTGCCTGAGGCCGTTATGGGGTCCGACAAAACGCATTTTGCCCGAGAACATAGTTAATAAATGTTTTGTTATCTCTTTCATTTTATTTTTTTGACAAACATATATTTTGTACTGTCTTCCGTGATGTAACCTCAGGTTCGTCACTTTTGATCATGAACACCAACGAATGTGATTTTCATTAATATTTATTCTTTATGAAATCATACATCCTGGTATTCAAATTCACACTTTCCTTTGATGTGATTAAACTCCGCCCATTCTGTGACGTAAGCGGTCTAACATCTCATCGACCGTTCCAACATCTCACTCTGTGGTCCAACATCGATTTTTTTTATCCCCGCTCAGCAAAACATTAGAAATTTTTTTCGTACAGATTTTTATAGGAACAAATTTTTAAAGGTATTAGCAATAATTTATTTAAAAACATAGTTCTCATTAAAAAAATACTCGCCCCATGGCATTCTTATTTTATTAACAAAATATTTGTCATCACATGCCTTTCGACTTGTAAAAAAGGTTACAGTGATGTTTATGAGATTATTGGAACAAAGAATACAAAGAGGTACATT
Organism: Saccostrea glomerata; assembly: GCA_003671525.1. Taxonomy (NCBI): domain Eukaryota; kingdom Metazoa; phylum Mollusca; class Bivalvia; order Ostreida; family Ostreidae; genus Saccostrea; species Saccostrea glomerata. The sequence goes on from PRKT01000031.1 coordinate 1,664,317, forward strand.
GTTAAGAATTAATTAAAGTTACCGGAGGAGTCTTTCAGATAATAGATATTTCAAACAATGATAAACGTTTGTTGGAATAATTAAACAATGAATATTTTCCGAATTGATTAACTTGAGACACCATTCGTATGTAAAGTATATGATTATGAAATAACCCTAATTTGACTTTGCTGCATTCATTTGTGCACATGCCCCACTGATACTTAGTGCCAAAATAAGTTGTTGTCCCTTTGTTTTCTTCGATGAAAAAAGTCATTGTCCCCATGTTTTTACTAATCCCATCATTGTAATAAATTTGGCCTGTTCCTTAATAGATAGGAATTGAAAACTTTGTCATTCTCGTTTGACAGTTGTATTTCAAAAGATAAATATTTTATCATTATATAATTCAACTAAAATCACGTTCACTTGTTGCAATAGATTGAGAATTTACGTCGTATTTACGTCGTCTCAGGTATTTACTTCCGGGTAAACGAAGGTCAGTGAAGCGTGCAAAATTTTGTTCAAGTCCATTGATTACAGATCCAGGAGTTCTTGTCAGAGGCACAAGTTTGGAAATTTACAAAGTACATTGTGATTGTTATTCAGAAAATCTGACCAAAGATGTCGAGCGGACAGAAATACGAAGTAGATCGTGAGTATTGTTATTAAAGTTTTATTTAACTACAAAATGAAAATATTAGGTTAACTTAATTAATTTTAAAAACATAATTCCTTTAACAATTAATTATACAATTCATCAGCGAAATGGCTACTACTTAGGTAAACTAGTAATTTGAGTTGAACAAAAAATCGAATCTTATCAGTGTCTTTTTAAAGTAAACAATTGCAGACTTTTTGTCACAAGCCTAGTCAACTTGATAAATAACCGTACATATGTTGTGCCAACTTTGACCGAAGTCGGTAGACGGGAACTTCTCGGAACAATAGCTTAATAAAAAATCAAATAATTTAAAATATTTATCAAAACTAAGCAATTAAATTACGTCCAAATTCAATATTTTTCTTTAATATTCCTGACTTTTTTGCGAGTGAGTTATATTGAATGATTGCGCTTTTCACCTCGGGCATATTTTTGTTTTAAATGTAAAAGCGAATTTCAGCTAATTTGAATAAAATTGAATGCATAAGCATAAGCATCTAACAATGCTAAAAACTGTCATATGATGTCAATAGTTTAAAAAAAAGGTGCGTTGTGGAAAATCCAAATGCTCCTGAATGTGACTCATTTATGAAAAGGGAAAACCTAAATTTGACCTTTGATATCACAAAGATGTGTCTGGCAAAGGACGTTGATAAATAAGATCACTTAAAATACCTCTTAGTTAAACATGTTAAAGTTTGTACACTAGAAACGTTAGCTGCAGAATTGTAGTTCCCCAAAATATATAATTATATTGACAGACCGGAGATTTCTTTGGTTGTCCATCCTAATTTTTTTCAGACCAGTGAACTACAGACTACAGATCTGCAGCTATCCGAATGTTAACTCGGGGCAATTATATGTGGACTATAATCGGATGTAGTTGGAATTCATCCTAGTAGTTTTATGGAGATAGACAGACAGACCAGAACATTGTGTCACCTCTTAATTCCTCGTTTCTTAAAACCGGTTTATTGAAAAAGGAGTTTATTGAAAAAAAAAATTGACTGCTGTTGTCAAATCTGACTGTCTGATACGTGTGATATGTTAGAATTTACAGGTGATATGTACACGTACCACCATGCATATGTATACTATATACATGTATATACATGGTGGTAAATATCAAAATACATTATAAAAATTATGATTGAAACAGCGGATGCATGGTTGGTTGCCAAATATACATAAACTTGATGTATAAATTGAACATCAAATTTTAAATTTTAAGCTCAACTACGTTCGTACAATAAGCGTGCATGTACAAGCCTTGAAGGTTACAGATATCTCTGTTTGAAACAAGCGCCTATGGGCAAGTTATCATTCAACAAATTGTTATGTGTACATGTATTTTGAATAAAAATCAAATGTATAAGGCATTCTTTACTACGTTCTGAAGCAAATATTATTAAATTTAAAGTTGTAAGAAAGACGATTTGAATCAGAGTAGACTCTTGAGGTCTTTTTTAACCCAGTTACACGGTATTGGAAATGGGAATTCGCATCGTAAAACTGAATTTTCATCAGCATTAGAATATAACCTACTTATTCAGCCAATCAAATGCTTCAATTTCGCGCTAAGAATTGATTCTTCATGGTGGAGAATTTTTCTATGTAAAAGTAAGTAAATCATATTCAGAGAGATCTTCGTCATGAAGAATGGGCGGAGGTGGAGCTTAATATGATCTTATTGACATAGAACAGAATCTCAGCCAATTAAATAAATGGATTAAAAATAAACTCCTCCCACGGCTTTGTCATATTTAATGCTCAACTTGACTGCTCGTTGTACATATACATGTATGATCGATATATATCGAGCACGCAATCAATATCGAACACGCGGTTTCAGAATTCAGGTTAGCATGGGATTATATGTGTAACAGGAAAGGAGAAAATGCATGGCTGGACTGGGAATCGAACCCGGGACCCCTGTATCACTAGTCAGGTGCTCTACCGATTGAGCTATCCAGGCCAATATCCACGGCCCGAACCATTACATTCCTACCTCCTTAAATTGTCTTCGCCCTCGAAGACACAACCCAAGTTCTTATTGCCCCTGGCAGGACTTTCACCTGCAATTCCACGGGTGGTCAACGGCACCAAATCTGTAACAGGAAGGGAGAAAATGTATGGCTGGACCGGGAATCGAACCCGGGACCCCTGTATCACTAGTCAGGTGCTCTACCAACTGAGCTATCCAGGCCGATATCCACGGTCCAAACCATTACATATGAAATAGCTTGATTTACTAGGGAAATGGTAAAGATGTTTAAGTACTAAGTTAATGAATATCCTAGGCTTGTATCAAGAATCTTAATATCTACATTTTAAAAAAAATAATTGTGTTAAGATGACAAGGCCCTAGTCAGCAGGAGTGGGCATCGCCGTCTAGTGTCGAATAAAAATATGATGAAAATTGTGACTTAAATCTGTCTTCAAAGACAAGGTTGGTCTCTGATATACATGACGGTGGTTGTATCTTATGTACATGTATGTACCGAAATGTGAAAAAAATATTCAGAAAGGCGAAAAAAGACTACAGTGGAAATACAAAAATGTAAAAAGTGTAGCAAGGCCTAGAAAGTTTAATATTATTGTAAACAGCACGTGGGTTTTGAATAGTTTCTTTTTGTGTGCTAAACAAAAACCAATAAAGACACGCCCATATAACTGTCCAGTGAACCAATCATACACCGTTAAATATTTCAGAAATAGAAGAATTCTTCACCATATGAAGAATCAATTCTTCGCGAGAAATGGAAGCATTTGATAGGCTGAATAAGTAGGTTATGCTCTAATACTGAAATATTTAACTGTTTTGATAGGTTCACTTAAAGTTATATGGGTGTGTCTTTGTTCGTTTTTTTTCATCACAGAAAAAGAAACTATTGCAAAACCCAGGTGCTGTTTACAATGATATTTAAATTTTCTAGGCCTTACTACACATTTCTTTATTTCCACTGTTATCTTTTGTCGCCTTTCTGAATACAATTTGTTTTCACATTTCAAACACAGAAGATACAATTATGTTTATCAGAGACCAACCTTGTCTCTGAAGACAGAGTTAAGAAACATTTTTCATATTTTATTGGACGCTAGACCGATGTCAACTTCTGCCGACTAGGGCCTTGTCATCTAACATTGTAACATTATTATCAAAATAAAATAGATATTAAGATTCTTTTTACATGGATATTCTTTAACTAAGTAGCTTTAATGTCTTCCCCATACCAGTTTCCCAGTAAATCAAGCAATTTCACACAATTCCATGCTAACCTGAATGGGTTATAGGCCATTTAACCGCGTGTGTTCGATATTGCGTGCTCGATATGTACAATGAGAGGTCAACTTGAGCATTATATATGGCACAGCCTTGGGAGGAGTTTATTTTTGACCAATTCATTTGATTGGCTAAGGTTCTGTTCTAAATCAGTAAGGTCATATTAAGGTAACGAAAAACGGGCTCCGCTCCACTCCGTCCATTCTTCATGACGAAGATTTCTCTTAATATTATCTTACTATTACTTATTATAGTATCGAAAAATTGGTTGGCCTAAAATGCACGATTTTTAACAGAAAATATACGTAACTGACTACTTTTTCTTTTTCAAGTTCCCATTTTTTCCATGGATTTTTAAAAAAGACTTTTTCTGGTTGGCCTTTATATATATATATATATATATATATATATATATATATATATATATATGTGAGTGAAATTTTCTCGAATGGGACGTAAAACAACATACAATCAATCAAATATATATGTTCTGAAGTAACTAGTATTTAAATTCTAAAATATTTTCTAAATACCAGAAATTAATTTCCAGATTCATCATTTTTGCATACCTCATGAATTCACGAGTCAAAAATTATTTAGAACAAAGGACTTTTGAAAATCATTATTTCTGTGAAAGCGGAGTAATAGTTGCACTTCATTATTTTTATAATTTTTTGAACACATTGGTGACATAGAAAACCCTCTTTTATAGGTTAATAAATATTATTATCCAGAATTATACAGTCAATCTGATTGGTTTAGAGCAGGTCACGTGCAGGGAGACAACTCGTGATGTCTCCCTCACTCGCAGGGTGACAACTGTTATCTCCTTTCAGATGACAATGAAATAGCGTAAGCGAGCATGCAGGGTTACAACTGTGTTGTCGCCCTTTGATAAAAACTACAGTGGTTTAAGCGAGATAACTCCCATTTATAAGTACAATGGATAAATATGCGGGATCGGTAAACAATAAATTCTAACGATGACGTCAAAGTTGTCTGTTAGACTGTTAACATATTTTGAAAGGATGGAATCGGAACAGAATAGAAGAAAACTAGAGGTTTGATTACTATTTTCTACTCTATCTAATTGATAATTGAATATTCTTCAGGATAATAAAACTATTATGGACTGTTTAGAAGGGAGACATTACCAATTATCAGGTCTGAGTAGGGTTGTCATCCGAGGGCGCAAGCGCCCTCGGGTGACAACCCTACTAAGACCTGATAATTGGTGATGTCTCCTTTCTAAACAGTCCATAATTGTATAATAACTAAACTTATGAAATAATCTTTTGTTGACACATTTCAAAATTAAAATGTGCCTCTTTCTCTCAAGGTTAAAAACCTAGTTTACTTAGTTGGGATAAAATCTGAGTAACAGTTATGGCAAATAATTAAATATATATCCGGGTGGACGCATAACAGAAGTCTAGAAAGCTAAACCGGCAAACTGAGTCACAGGGCGCCTTCATTCCATACGAGACCAAAATAAATACCGGTAAAATAATATCTACCGAATAACCTTTGGATCCTGTACAAGTGTTAATACATAAAACGAAGCAGCAGCAGAGTAATTTGATAACTATACTTACGAAAAGACATAAGACCGTCTTCATAATTTGTCATACTATACTTGAGTGCCCCGCGGGGATCCGGGTTAGAATAGGTCCTCAGTTCCCCCTTGCTTGTCGTAAAAGGCGACTAAATGGGGCGGTCCTTCGGATGAGACCGTATAAACCGAGGTCCCGTGTCACAGCAGGTGTGGCACGATAAAGATCCCTCCCTGCTCAAAGGCCGTAAGTGCCGAGCATAGGCCTAAATTTGCAGCCCTTCACCGGCAATGGTGACGTCATCATATCAGTAAAATATTCTGGAGAGGGACGTTAAACAGTATACAATCAATCAATCAATGTCATACTAGAGGATGCATTGTGAAACGAAAACGACAAATCTTAGTTATTGCATGTAAAATCTTATAGGTTTGAAATAATGTCCTGCGTTGGAATTTGATAAATTTGATGGATTCTGTAGAAGATTACGCCAGACGATGGGACATATATGAGGGACAGCCATGAAAACCATCTATCCTGAATTCATTAATAGTGGAGTTTTGAGTTTAATGGACCGGCATATCCTACGGCTGAAAGTTATATTTTATAAAAGAGACATCCCTCCTTATACATTTTCGCCCGGTCGTAGAGTTTTCTCAAGTCAATTTTTTTAACTTGCGATGAAAGTGAAAAGAGGGGGGGGGGTATTTAAGTCGGTTATTTTACTTGCTGACAATATTCTTTTTCAAAGATAAATTGTTGATTTAATAAAAAATGATAATTTGTGTGTGATACGATAGCTATAGGTATCTAAATTTACAATGCATAATTAATCAGGAATATTATTTGTCCACCCCTCTTTTTTTAGATCTTATGTTTTGTTGAATAAACTGTGTTATATTCAGTACAATTATTTAATGCAAAATTTATAACAAATGTTATAGCGTTAGAAAGATTAATAAGACAATGGTTTCTAGTCAAATAAACCGCACTTTTTTAAAGATATTCTCACACCAAGTTTTGTATTCTACTTGATCTAAAATGTTTTGTGTATCTGGAAACGGATATTATAGAATCCCATATGACGGTGACTCCATCGATCAAAATATTGATAAATATATTAAACTGGCTTCTATTATTAATAAGATAACGCTGATATTCAGTTTGAATTTGAATTAATGAGCATTTGAAAGTAATTGTCCTTTTTCAATTTAAAAAAAAATACGTTAAGGACAAACATGTCAATTTTCCTTCCAAATATTTTTTATCAAGTAATACTTTCTATCTGTTAATCAATGAAGAATTTATAAACTGTAAAAGTTTTAACTTTATACCTTACATAGTTTTGGGGCTATTGTAAAAATAAATTTTTGGACATGTTGACCTTTGACGAAACCTTAAAAATATTCAAAACTGACATAATTTTGAAGAATTTCTTCCTTATAAAGGAACAATGAATATACGTTGGATTACCACTTGTAGAATTAAATCAAAGTTATTCTAAAACACAATTATATATGCTATTTATGTTCATAAATAATTTTATGCCCATTTCTTGTGTATTGAAAGTATGACAAGCGAGATAACTCTAATAATATTTTTGTGCGTTCTTGTTTTTGGAACAGCCTCAGTATCAGATTGAGTACAAACAGTGTCGGCGCCATATTTGTATGGAAATACACTTTTAATTTTGAACAAGCAAGTTGGCTTACGGCGTGTCCAGTGCACAGTTAATACACTTGGTGGATTTCTCGTGGAGTGATCTTTTTGGATTTCCAAGGGATTCAGTGCGTTTGTAAGTGGTCAAAGACGAGACTTGAAATTCGGTCGTGGCACACGTCGTAGGCCTACGTGCCAATTTTTCTTCATTCGTAACCTGTGTAGTCGCAACGATCATTGTTTTATACTGTGTTCTTCCCTCATCAAGATGTCTGTATTTAATGTACGAAATGTAGCGATTTCGGTCATTGGGATTAGTGGGGGCAGAATTGGTCGAAGTATGGACATTAGAGTGCTAGAAGAGGAGATTCAAAGGAACCGACCACAGAAACTAATTTTACATATTGCGGGAAACGATATCGACCAGCCGCAGGCTGACGAGGACTCGGTTAGGGAGATTGTTTCAAAATTAATGGCGACATGTGACTTGTTTTTAAACCGGTATCATTTAGATACGATATATGTGTGTCAGTTGTTACCAAGATATTCCACCAGACACTGCCGAGTTGTTTTATATAAGTTAATAGTATTGGCAAATCAACTTTTAAAAGAAGAAGTTAAACACAGAAGGAAGGTTGTGTACTGGAAGTTGAAGAGCTTGAAGAACTCTGTAGTGAAAAACTTTTGTGATGGTGTACACATGAACCATATTGGCAATGTGAAATATTACAGGGCAATCAGGGGTGCTGTGATACATGGCAAAAGTGATAGCTAGATAAATATTTTGTATGTCAATTAACCAGATAACAATTATAGTTAATTTGCATCTTTTAAAGTTTATAAAACAGGCATTACAGGTATATGTACCTTAGCCTTAGTACCCTAGTAACTTGAACAGCTTACAAAACTGGTATTAAACATTTAAAAAAAAAAGAAGCTTATTATTCATATGACGCAATTTTATACCTTCAGCAGTTATCTGTTTAATTATATATTAGATGCATTGTAGAGAGCCAGTCCAAAAGTGGGAAATACAGCAAGGGACCCTTGTGATCAGGCATTTATTTCTACTTAGAACAGTAAGTCTGCAAACTTTTCTACTGCATAAGTTGCAGGAGATTTTGTGATATTTGGCACATGTTCAAGTATTAGCGGTAATTTTGCCACATTACTGAACAATTAGTGGTATTTTAATGTATTACTGAATCTTGATAATTTTATCAAGTTACAAATGCGATATTTCTATCGCTATGCTTCACAAATAGTGATAATTGTATCACGTCTCGACCAGTGCTGAATCTTGATAATTCTATCAAGTTATAAATGCGATATTTCTATCGCCATGCTTCACTTGGGCAATTAGTGATAATTTTATCACGCCTTGATTAGTGCTGAATCTTGATAATTTTATCAAGTTACATATGCGATAATTCTATCGCTATGCTTCACTAGGGCAATTAGTGATGATGCAATGGTTTCTCGATAGCTATATTTCACTTATGTGCTGTAATTATACAGTGTAATGGTTAAGGGGCGTTTAAATAAACGCATAGAAGACCTTGCATAATGAATAATGGAATAACCTGACTACCCTTGGAATAGACTAGTCCAAGGGTATATAAAGCGATGCTTTAGGGAAAAAAGGCATTCAGAAAGTTACGGCTGAAATTGGAAGAATAAAAGAGGAAGCCATTAGAAGAAGAAAAAAAGGGTAATAGTAGAATAAGCACCAGTGGCAGGTAATCTAGGGAATTGATGGTAAGTTCTGAGTGTAGTAAATCTGCAGAAGATTGAAACACTCAGTTCTTTCCTATCAAAAGGAACCTAGTGTTGAAACACGGTGCAGTAGTAATACCCAGTCCACGTCTCTAGATAACAAAAATTTTAATACAGTGTGATTTTCCCTCAGATAGAGCGGCAGTACAATTATTAGTCTAATCATTAACTCAGACAGAGTAAGAGAAAAAGCTTTATACTGTACATATATCCCTTGTAGAACCCAATCATACACGTTACATACAGATTATTTTAAGATATAAACAATACTTTGTATAAAGAATTACTAAGAATCAGGTCCTGGCAGTGGGTAATTTTACCCTATTGCCTGTTATGGGCTAATATTTGTATGAGTAAATTAACAATAATTTTGCTACATTGATCAAAAGCTGATAATTTTATCAGTCATAGATAGGTTGAATACTTGACATGATTTGTATGAATTAGCACTGCAAGGTTTATTAATGTAAATCTATCAAACTACTTTTTCATTTTTGTAATAGTTTTACAAAATTGTCATTTGATAATAAATGACCTTTTTCAACTTCAAACGGTGTTGTGTTGTTATCAGATAAGGTAATATTACATCAAACAGAGCAACCTTTAGGTCGAGTATCAGGAAGATGGGCATAAATAGTGTTATAGTGTGAAAAAATGACTCGTTTTGTCATCTTTCCTGTGTTTAATATTTCATAGGCAAATAACCTCAATTTTCATGAGATTTGTGCAAGTTGTAGAGATTTTACATAAAGTATACTTTAATGTTAGATGAAATGTTAAGAAAAATTTTGATATAATTGATACTTTTGATATTGAGATTTTTAATGTTTGTCGCGCTATGGGCTTATTTCTCGTCATATTCACCCATCTCCTTTTTGAGAATTCATGAGGATCGACACGAACTACGCCGCCTGCATATGATAAACTTACATCTTCGCTAGCCAAGGGTTTTTGATCCTCTACTCTCAGCCTCATAATGTTTGTGAGGAGAGGATCAGACCAGAAACCTTTGCCTTGCAGTGGTATATATGGTACATGTATACATGTACATGTGTTTGGCATCATATATTTGAATTATTTGTTCAGGCAAGGGCCCGATTTGAAGTTGGTGACTACGAGGGAGGACGATCCAGTGCTAGAGTGGCTAAATGGTTGAGCTTGACCTCGCTTTGGTTAGGTATCGTCGCTGCCGTCGTCTTTATTGTCCTCTATGTTGTTGTGTGGAATCAAAACAAAAATGAATTAAACGATTTCGGCTTTACAACACGAAACCCGTGGTACGGGAAGTAACAACAAACAACAAAACAGTTTCCAATGGAATTCATCTTTTGATTGTTTTTTATTGAGTGATTATTCGGATATGTCAAATAAGTAGTTCTGAACTGAGTTTATGCCTTGTAATTCATTGTTTCCAAAACATGATGAGGTAATATCATTCATTTTTCGTACATGTATCGATGTTAGTTTGCTTTTTGTATTTAGCCAGTGATGTATTTGTTTTCATCTTCTCTGAGAAACATATTGTATCCTGAACACTATATATATATATATAGTTTTTTTCTGAATTTAAAATTCATCGTAATGAAGTCCGAGCCACTAATATCTTTTGACTTTTGTTCATTGCTCTAATATTTGTATCAATAAAGGTTAAATTAACCCATATTGTGTCATTGTTTTAAATACTATCGGAAGTGGTTTCTGATCAAAATTATGGTAGGAAAAATAGCGGTAACTTAAAAAGTTAATGCTGCTGAGTAACATTAAATAAAAGGAATGAAACCTTATACATCAACAAAATAAATGTGTTTATAAACGCTTGAAAAAATGAATGAGATAGTAATTAAAATTATTCAGAAGCAGGCTTCAAATTCAAAATAGTTTCCCTTGATTAAGGAATATCTTAATGTCTTGTTACCACAGAGCACGTACAAATTGTAAAGTCAAAAACAACGGCTCTTAAAAATTCTTCTGTCATATCATTTTATAGCTCTCAAACTAATCATAAAATCGTAATAATACTCCATTATCAAAGTTTGTTTAAGCGTTTTCCTGAAAGCATTATAGAATTTAATACCGGGTATATAATGAATCTCGCTCCTTTTTGCGTGTTTTTTGACGTCATTTTTTTTTCAAATGATGATGATACGCTTCTTTAGAATATATGTCTTTCATACAAAGCGGTATTATTATGGTACTATTTGGCATTTGAAATTCTAAAACAAATAATTTAATTGTACGTTTAAATTTCTAAAATATGTTTAAGCACCATATATTGTAGGACATGTAACCATTACAGCCATTATAACTTACTGTGGTTTCATCGATATTCGTTGAGAACCAATTTTCGAGGAATTCGTTGTTGAGCAGATCCACGAAATTAAATGTTCATTAAATTGAGAAATATGATATTCATTTGTATCGACAATGCCTTCGTCCACGAAATTACGTAGCCTCGAAAACCTCTGTTTTCCAAAATCCACGAAAATTGATGGCAACCAAAATTGAGGAAAACACAGTATGTACATATTGTAGGGGAATTTCTCAGTTTTGACCTTTGCTCCTTCATCCCAGTTAGGAAGTTATTGGTACTTTTGATAAATATCTGGCGGAATATATATTATTTTCTTTTCAAATTATTTCAATTGTATCGATCAAAATATCTCTGACAAATAAGTTGATAAAACAAGAATTATGAATATTCTCGTTTAGAGTAATCTTTTCAAAAGTTCTATGGTCGATACTTTAACCTTGTCAGCAAACACAATCTATCATTAAGTCTAATTATATTCTGACTAACCTTTTTCATTTGTTAGACCATTATTTACGTAAGGGTTAATGCTAATGTTCGAGTAGCGCTCCATTCCTTAAAAGTAATGGAACCGAGGCCCATTACTTTTAAGAAATGAAGCGCTACGAGTAAAATCCACCTCTCTGAATGCTGAATGGCCCCTGATCCCACTGTTGATGTTCCACAGGCCCTTGTTGTCCCCCGCTTGAAAAGTGGGGGATATTATTTGCTTTGCACCCGATCTGCATTTTTTAATGGACCTTTCTACTTTAAATACTGCTTGTTTAATATCTTCATATATTTCATGATAATAAAAGAAACCTTGAGAAAGTCGGAAAATGTATTTTTTGAGTGACAATCTTTAAAATTTCAATCGTTATTTAATTAAAATCACTTTTCACTTGTATGTTTTCAGGTCCAATGATGATAAGTGATTTTACGCATGGCTACCGATATTACTTAGCCAAACCTGTATAGGATCTGAAGAGTCGCACAAACACCACATTTGATGGTTGATTGTGGCATTTATTGTAAGAGTTTGTAATCTCTAACGCCCCCCCCCCCCTTTTTGAAAAAGTAAAATAACTAAATATTAAACAAATGTACCACACTCTGTGGCTTTTAATTTCAAGTTCTCCGGGATAGATCGAATTTACATATGAATGGTTAAATTTTTTTAATGATATTCATCGATATATCTTAATGTCGAGTTGAAGACCATGGCAAGTGTTTTCTTTAACTCATGAAGAATTTTTAAAATTAATTCTGGTTTACATAGATACAACAAAGGCTAACAACGGGGCGCAATTGGTACCCATGGAAATTCCAACAGGTTGATGGAAGATCTCCAAAACTACAGAGATATTGTTGATGAAAACCCAAGCTTCAATACTAGTATTTTAACCTTTTTGCAAATTACCAATGAAAAGAGTAGGTAATAAACGAGTTCAATTGTTATTGCAAAAGTAGCTATCTGTGATTTTAAATAAACCTGGACTTTAATTTATCCAAGGGAATAGTTATGCAAATTGCTGAAAAGATATACATGTGATGTTATTGCCTCTGTTATTGCCTCTGTAAACCTTTGTGTTATCTTTTCTTTAACCTTTGAGTTTAAAGTATCCACATCATTCTGGTTTATACAACTTCTCCAATATTTTTTTTATTTAGTGCGCCTAAATTTAAGTTACTCCTCTATGTATGTTGATTTTCTAATGAGTAGTGAAGAAAAAGGCTCGGAAGAACATTTAATGGAACTCACTATGTATCATTGTTTGTATGAACTTAAGAAATCAAGTAAAGGTATAGTCATTCAATTTCATTTTGATTGTTGGATATAAGAGGGTTGATCCAAAAGTAATGTCACAGTGTCCATTTCTTTTATATTTTCATTCAATTATGTTTATTTGAATTTATTATATAGATGTTTAAAACATATAGCATGGGGGTGTCGCCGCGTCACAACTGAACGTCACGTTTTTAAATATATTTTTCTCTTAGAATGAAAAAGACAAACACATTAAAAAGATTCTTAAAAAAGCACCTTATCTACCAAATGTTAAAAGAACACAATTCAAGCCATTTTCTAGCCTTTAATTGAAAATTAAATGAGGGCTTTGGTATTTTTGATCATAATTGTTGTTTTAATCGGATGAATTTATCAAAGAGATTAATGTCAAAATGATGAAAAGCAGCTCGAGTAGTTGTAATGCATTTTTGCTTCAAAATATGGGAATCATCACCAGCGAGAGTAACGTTAATTAATCAGACTCACAGAATAAAGAATGTAAATAACAGACTTCTTTATAGAGAGTTTAAGCAATTTTGGGCGGGTGATGGGTCTTTGAGTTATCAGTAGAGGACAAGAAGACCGAAAGATAAGTGATCGGACGGAAACCTTCTGTAACCGAGCAGTAAGGCAGATGTTATGTTTTCATAATTTATTCAGGAATTAAAGGCATTGATCTAAAATAAACAAAGTACATAATAAGTCAAAATTACAAAAACTGAGAAAATAACATATGAGATAATTTACCTACAGTATACGTTTAAGAAAAAATAAACTCCATGAAAAAATGTGTACTGTAAACAATTCAAATTGAAATCTTACAGACTCATTACTATTCAGTTACAACTTTGAATGCAAAAATACAATAAAGTAAAACGTTTGCAATCAAAATAATAACGTAAAGCAAATCTTTATATGGCAATGAAACACATAATCAAATATACAAGTTACATACCATAAGATGTGTATGATGGACACTGGATTTAAAATATACTTCTTTCTGGAAAACGTATTACTGCTCTGATATACAAGGTAAAGCGCGGTAAATTTATACTTATAATGAAAATGTATTATTGGATGAAAAAATAGTAAATAACCAATCAAATGAAAGAGCCAATGAAATCATAGAATAAAACTTTACTCAAGCAACTCAATCCAGGTGCGCAATAGAACTTTTAGTTAATCAAATTTTAAGATTTTATTTCTCAAAACGATATGAAAAAATAAATAAAAACGAATAAATACATATAGAAATAGATTTCATGATATCACACTTCTATGGTGTCTGACTTTGTCAAAAAGACAGACGGATAGAGTGACGTGAATTTTCAAGTTTGTCATATGCTACTGTTCAAAACATTTTTACAGAGGGCTAAATTATGAAAAAGGTGCGTGTATAATAGTACCTAGAATTCTTTAAAAAAGTGAAATTGATAAAAGTGCTTGCGATTCAAAGATACTTTTAAAGGAAAAGAAGGGGAAACGCTTAAAAAAAATGACGGTGCGGATCCGTCATATGACGTTATACTTAGGTGCGGCGACTACCATAAACGCAAATTGTTAAAAATCTGATATCTTGAAAAGTATACATCACATTCCTTTGATTTTTTTCAGGTCTGATCAGCAATAGATAAAGCTTTCATAATGTATAAATGTTGTTTTACGTCAATTTATAACAATTTTATCAAAGTTGTGACATTTCTTTTGGATCAACCCTCGTATCAAAAATTAATTAAAACTGACATATTATTTTGTCTTTGGAAAGGAAACTATGGGTGAAAACTTTGTATTTCAACTGTCAATTTTTTTTAGGTTTAAGTCTTTTTAGAATACGTGACTTCCCAAAAGAGGAGGAGAAGGTACAACTGGTTAATTATACTATTACTTGCTATCACTTAACCCCATTGATATTTATTTCCGGATAAAAGATAAAATAGTAAAGCTTACAAAGAAAGTTGACGTGATTTTGAACAAGCATTTGCCAGTATATTAAGAAAAGTGTTTTGATTCAGATACACGAATTTATGTTTACAGTTTAAAATACATTTACTGTGATAAATAGGATTTCTGAAGCAGAACAAAGATGTCTAGTGGACAAAAAATAGAAGGAGATCGTGAGTATTGGTTTATCCTTGTACGTATTACTTGTAATTAAAATACTAAATATCAATGAAACAAAGAGAAGGGTAAAATTAACATTAACACTGAGCTTGATTTAACCAAAAAACAAAATGTATGATTGCTGGTTATTCACGAGTATAGAACAAGGATGCATATATACATGTACATAAGATTTACAAGAAACTAGTGCTAATTGTAACGGGAACCGTTACAGATGTTCCCCAAACGCTCCCCAACTCAATTTTGGTGCCATATTCCCTGTAAGTTTCATTAAATAAGAAAAACTCTATGTATTTTTGACTTTAACAACGTTTTCCCAGAAGGATACCAATTATATTCAAATCTTAGCATTGCACCCGTGCGCATGTGAATGCATGTGCATAATGACCATATCATCTTGTCTACACTATCTATATACTATAATATATTATATACTATATTATATTAAAGCATCCAGTCCAAAAGTATTAAAAATTACTCATTCAAGTGTATTTTTAATTGTTCACCATCAACATCAACATGTTCCAAATGCATGCACGTGCGTGCACGTGCATGGTGGCCATACCTTCTTGTAGGAGTCCCTTATATCTATCTATGTTCTAAATCCCATCCTGTTTGGTTGAAAAACAAGGGACTTATAGCCATTTAAAGTTTCAGCCAATGAGATTGCAGCACACGTGCATGCGCGTAATTTCATGATTTTTTTTATATCATTTTGTAGGATATCCTAATGCATGACTATATTTTAAATTTCAAAGAATTTCGTCAAAAACAAAGGAGAAATAGCCAATTAAATTTTCAGCCAATCAGACTGCAGCTCACGTGCATGCGCGTGATTTCATGATTTTTTTCTATATCATTTTGTAGGATATCGTAATGCATGACTATATTTTAAATTTCAAAAAATTTCGTCAAAAAACAAAGGAGAAATAGCCATTTAGAGTTTCAGCCAATCAGATTGCAGCACACGTGCATGCACGTGATTTCATGATTTTTATTTCTACATCATTTTGTAGGATATCCTAATGCATGACTATATTTTAAATTTCAAAAAATTTCGTCAAAAAACAAAGGAGATATTGCCATTTAAAGTTTCAGCCAATCAGCTTGCAGCAGGCGCACATGCGCATGCTTTCATGAAAATTCTTATATATCTTGCGGTAGATCTTCATAATGTAGGACTATGTTCAAAATTTCAAAGGATTATGACAAGAAACAAGAAAGTTATTGAGACTTTAGTTTCAGCCAATCAGAGCGAAGCGCACGTGCATGCGCGTGAGATCTTGCTATTTTGACCATGCTATCTTGT